>RJWT010051678.1:0-10664 GCA_004365215.1 Cuniculus paca
TTCCCCCCCTACTGTTGCCTGGAAGCTCCCCATGCAGGCAGGAAGTCGGCATCTACCCGCCTCTTCCCCTGGGTCCACTGCACTGCACCAACGGGATGCAACGGGCTCTTCGGTCCTGGGGGGCAGGGGCATGACCCAGCGATGTCCCCACCTGTCTTTGTCCACTTTGGAGGTGGGGCCAGGCCTGGGCACAGCCCACAGGCCACACAGGTGACCAGGCCTCTCCTTGGCTCTGGCCTGGTGAGGAGCCGTCCAGCTAGCAAGGCCTGGGCCGAGGCTGCTCCCCTCTGGCAGAAATAGCAGCAACCCCATGGTCTCCAACCATCGGCTCTTTCCCTGGCCCTGGGGGCATCAGGCCAGGCTTGCACACCAGGCTGGAGGTCAGGGCCACTGGGCCTGCCTGGCCCCTCGGTGCCCTCCAGGCTGACTCCAGAGCGGGGCAACTCCTGAAACCCTTTGGCTGGTGTTATGGATTAAAAACTGGTGGTCAACTTGGCACCAGCTGAATTAAATCGGCCTGGTGCTACATTTAGACAACCCACCTGAGGAAGTTTGCCAGCATAGAGAAAGACGTGGAGAGGAAGAGCAGGAGCGTTGTGGGTTCTCCCAAGTGCTGCTGTTTGGAGCCATTGGTTCTCCTGGAGGAGCTTGTCAGACTGGCTCCCCAGTATGACTTCGGCCATTGTCATCGGAGGAGCTCGGGACCTCGTTGCTGAGAGTGGCTGCGGTTCACTTTGGGGAGCTCTGGTCTTTGTGTTGAGCATCGCTTCCTGGCTCCAGAGGGGAAGATGGTTGCTGTTCAGACTCCAGGAGAAGTTGTCACGCTGGCTTCCTGGCATGTACTCGACTGTTCTCATTGTCGGAGGAACGCGGGACCTCACTGTCACTGAGGATGGCTGTGGTGCTTTCCAGGAGCCCTGGTCCTTATTCGAGCGTTGCTTCTTGGCTCCACTGTAGAACCCTCAACCTACTAGCACAGATCCTTCATCCTGCTGGCATAGACTTCCTAGCTTCCACTGCTGGCCTGTGGGCCTTTCCAGAACAGACTTTGGTGTTGTGGACAGATTGCCTGCACTTTCTAGTGTCCAACACTGGGTAACCATCATAAATAATATCATAAATTCTGTGTCCTGATTGTGGTCTTTCTCCCTGCGACCCCTGACTGTAACAGCTGGAATTCGGACCAGGGGTGGTGGGTGTGGGCCTCGTGGGGTGTGGTGGAGGGAGGCAGCCCCGCACCGGGCCCCTGCCCCATGCAGTATCTGCCTTTGGGCCTGGCTAAGCCCAGTAGCGCCCTGGCAGGGGCAGGGTGCAGGCTGGGAGTGAGGGCTTGGCTTCCGCAGGTCTGCCCTGGGCTGACCCTGCACTCTCTTGCACCTGCGCTCTATTCTACATGAGATAGAAGTGCTTGGAGAGGTGAGACCCTGGGCCCTAAGTCACACAGTGGGAAGTGGCGGGCAGGCTCAGGCTCAGGGTCCTGCTGGACATGTGCTGGCCTGGAGGAGGCTGTGGTGTGGGGTCCGAGGCATGCAGGGCCCCTGTGTGGTTCATTAGCAGCAAGGGCACCTTTTCCTGGGAGCCTGACTAGTTTCCTGGATGTGGGGGCCAGGTCCAGCAGGGGCTGTGTGTGGCCTGAGCCTGCCGGGTGTCCTGAAGCCACAGGGGCAGAGGGGGAGTCAGGCCAGCACCCCCCTGGCCCCATGTCCATGCCAGGCCTGGCACTGAGCTTCCCTGTCCCACAGGGAGCAGGACTCTGCCTGGACATGGGGACAGCAGGAATGAGGAATGCGCTGTGTTCTAATCCTGTGTCATGGTGGGGAGGGGATGGCCAGCTCTGGTGCGCTGAACCCTGTTGAAGGGACACCACTGAAGAGGGCTGGGGACAGACATTGTGCCCACAGCTTGGACTTGGGGAAGAGCAATATTTAGGGGTCGTGAGAGCCACCGGCCGGCAGAGCCCTGACCCAGCCTCCAGGGCCAGAGTGGCGCTGCCCAGCTTCTCCGTCTGCCATGGGTCAGCAGGAAGGAGCAGCTGGTTCCAGGCCTCCCCGGGGCTGCCCAAGGCCTGCCGTCCCTGGAGGGAACCTCGCCAGTGCCCTGGGATACCGGCAGCGCTTGATCAGCTTGGGTCCTTGGGAAGCCTGCACTGTACCCACCATACACGGCTCTTGGGGGCGCTGCTGGGCGCTGAGGGCAGGAAAAGCTGGGCCCCGGGCTGGCTGAGGGAGGCCTGGGTCAGGAGCTGGTCCTGCATGGTGGCAAGGCTCCTGTGCCTGGCACAGTGATGCTGTCAAGCTCGAGGAGCTCAGGTTTGTTCCAGTTCCCTTCCTGTTCCCATGGTGCCCAGGAGCCAACCTGGCCTCTTCCCTGTGGTTCTGGGGTGACCATGTCCAGCACTAGCCACTCCCGGCTTTGTCCCCCTGGGCCTGGTGGCTGTGCGCGGAGGCCTGGGGGTCCTTGCCCTGGGGCGCAGCCCCGGGACACACTTCCTGGGAGCCCAGGCCTGGGCCTTGCGCTGGAACATGGCCCAGCAGTGGTTAGGGCTGCAGGCAGTGTCACCCGTGCTGGGGTCTGGGATGGGCACGGGGTCGATGCACTACCCCAGGGCTGCAGTGGGAGCCGGCTGGCGTCCACAGGCACCTGCTGCCTTTGGAGCACAGGAGGTGGGGGCCCACTAGACAGAGCTGCCTAGGGAGGGTCCTCGGACAGTGCAGGTGAGGGATGGCTGCTACCTCTGGTGATGGTGAGACAGCGGGCTTGGCTCAAAGCGGGGACCGCCAGCCTCCAGGACTGCTGGTCACCCCATCCGTCGCCCAGCCGCAGCCTCCCTGGGAGAACAAGGACGTTGGTACTGCCTGCCCTGGGCCGGGGTGCTTCACGCTGGAGGCTGCCAGTCCCCTTGGTCGAAGCCTGGGACGTCAGCCCTGTCACTGCCAGCAGCTGAGATAATGGGAGCCTCTGGGCCCCGTTTCCCTTCCCCTAAATTATTCATAGCCTCTGAGAGGCTGTAAACGTCCTGGACTCTCTACGGGAGCCGTAATTACAGTGATAAATTTTGTTTATAAAGTCCATGCCCTCCGAGCCGGCTGCCTGGGGGGCCGGGACAGCTGCTTTGCCAGCGGGGCTGGGGGGCGAGTGGGCAGGGGCTGCCTGGGCTGGGCTTGGGAGGAGGCCATGGGCTGCGGCCCACCCAGGGCCCTGGCACTGCCCACTGCTGTCTGGGCCCTGGCCCCACCATCCAGCTGGGCTCTGTCTGGCCCAGGGCTTCCACATAGCGCTCGGCAGTCCCCTCGGAGCCGCGTCTCCCGCGGCTTGCCGGCCCTGGCAGGCTCCTCTTGTCCCACCAAGCCCAAGATGGCCCCACCAGCAACAGGCACGGGCTCCGTGACAGACACGCATCTTGCCAGCCCGGCGCCTCCCTGGGCCTGGTGCATGGTGGGGCCGCTGTGGGTGCCCTGACCCTCACTGGAGCATCTGAGCAGACAGAGCCCACGGGAGTGGTGAGGCGCTGAACCCTCGCGACCAGCAGAGGGCGCCCATCAGCCTATCAGAGCCACCCCAGGACCTGAAGGACACGCCAGTGTGGCTCCACTCAGCCCGGGCATCACCATGGATGATGGTGGCTGCAAGGGGCCAGGACCCCAGGGCCTCGGCTGGGGGCTGTGTATCCTCCGCACACTCCGAGGGACAGCAGCACGGCTGAGCTGCCTGCCAAGCCGACACTCATTCGGTCTCACCTGGCCCCGGTGCCCCCACCTGCAGGCGGTCAGCTCCCCTGCCTGACCCAGGTGCTGGGAAAGGTCTCATGGCCGCGCGGCATCTCAGGCAGCCCGGGCAGCAGAGGGGCACCCGCCCTTCCCCGCCTTAGGAAAGGCCTGGTGTCACGGCACCTGCCCCCATACATTACCAGTTCCCCCAGATACAGCCTGGGATTGTCAGGTGTCTGGGCCTGCACAGGCCAGAGGACAGTGGCCAGTCACAGGAGCAGGTGGCCCTGGGTCTCCAAGACCCTCAGATGCCCCATGCTCTGGCAGCTGACCCGCTGGTCTGGGTCACACAGTGAAGTGTAAAACCAGGCTGACCCAGTGGGGTCCCCAGGGCAAGGAGGAGGAGGCCTCTCTGGGGGGGACAGTGGATATGGGTCCTGAACTGCAGCCACTACAGGGGCCTGGGAGGAGTGGGGTGGGGAGCAGGAGGACCGGGCAGCATCAGGAGGGGGCATTCAAGGGTGGCAGAGTGTGTGGCCCCGAGTCGAATGCCTGACAGAGGGTGTGGGTGGCAGGCTGGCCAGGGAGGGGCTGCCAGGCTAGCAGAGGTCCTGCAGTCAGGAGGAGAGTGGCTGGTGGCTCTGTGGGGCCGTGGCCCCGGGTGTCCCATCCTGAGGAGCCTGAGCAGGGCTGGGAGGAGCTGGTGAGCCGCCCTTTCCTGCCTGGGTCTCAGGGGTGCCAGAGCTGTGGGGGCCAGTGGGGGCTCCTGGACCAGAGGGCAGGGGCTGGCAGAGCTGTGGCCTGCGCTCTGACGGAGGGGAGACCAAGGTGATGTGGGGCCCTTTACTCTGGTTTCTTCCTGAAGACAAACTCGGCTTGCTGTGTGGAGCCCTGTGGTTTGCATCTTGGTGGCGTCATTAGAGCGCCTGGCACTCGTGGCCACGCCTTCACACCTTCTCTCACGCCCCCAAGGGGCCTCCAGGCCGCCACCACCCCCAGCCCAGAGACATCACTGAGACTTCTGCACCAAGTGAGAGGCCATGTCCAGACGGGTCCCTGAGGGCGTGGTGGGACATCACCTGGTGTGTGCAGTTCAGGCTGGGCTTCCTCGCCAGGGACACCTGTGAGGCCCCGAGCTGCGTGCGGCCGTCGAGGGTGACATTCGGTGACTTGACCCCCTGCAGAGCCACGGGAGGCAAAGAGCTGCAGAATGCTGGCCCGGGGCAGCATCGTCATGGGTCCCAGACGGGGGTCACCAGACAGGATCCAGCATGTGCCTGGCACCTAGGGGCTGGTGAGTGTCGCTTTGAGAAGAGCTGGCCCCTACGACCCTGTGGGCAGAGGGCACCCTTCAGGGGGCCTGGGGAGGGGCGGGGGCCACCCTGGCTCTGCAGACCCTGTCCGGTCCTGGCACAAGGTGTGCCCCTGCCACAGCCCCACCTCTGCCCCCTGCTGCCCTGGAGGTGAGGGGGCTGTGTCTGCACCAGGAGTGCGTGCGCCAGCAGAGCAGAGGCCCGCACAGTGGCTCCCATCCCTGGGTACGCAGCCCCGGCTGCCACTTATAGCGTGGCTTGGGGTCCTGGACAGGGACCACGCACAGCGGTTCAGGTAGCACAGTGGATGACAGGCTCGCTGGAGGCGGTGCAGGCACTACAGGCCCCGGGTGTGGAGCACAGGGGACGGGAGGCGTGTCCCAGCCCTCGGGTGGATTTGTGCCCAGCCACTCACCCCATCCTTCCGACCTCGGCCGCCCTGGCCCTGCCCCTCCCCTGCTGCCTGGACCTGGCTGCCCTTCAGCTTCCATCCTGCCGGGCTTGAGAAGCAGGTGCCTCGCAGGTCCCGGGCTGGGCGATGGGCACTGGTGCCGCCTCCCCCTGCTCTGCATGAGGGTGAGTGAGAGCACAGCGTCTGCATCCCTGGGCCCTCCCAGTGGTCACTCCCTTGAGGGCCTGAGTGTCCCTTGGGATCGCCGCCACCCACACACGTGTGTGCCCACCCTCTGTCCTGGGGGACACACGGCAGGGCGCTTGGGGGCCGTCCCCGCCCGTAGGGCACGTGGGCCTTCTCTGGAGCCCCTGTCCACACTCCGCTCCACCAGTGTGGGAGAAGAGGCTGTGGAGAAGCAGAGAGGGGCCTACTGCTTGCTGTATGGGAAAATAATGGAGTCATTAAGAAAATACCTTTCCAGAGCATTAAGATTAGAGGGGAATGATCCAGTGGTGAGACAGTCTTCTGCTTCTCCACTGCCTTCTCTGTACAGCGTGTCTAACAGTCTGCTGCGGCCAGGGCTGTCAGTGGCCTGAGCGCCCTGCCAGGCAGGGGCGTTAGCACTCCCTGGTCTGCTGGCCTGGCATCACTGGGGTCCCTGCTGGGACTCCCGTGTGCCCTGGGTCAGGCCCCTCTCACTGCCTGAGCCTGACTCTGCCTGGGGTCTCTGCTCCCCAGACAGCCACCTGCAGCTCCTCAGCTGCATTCCGTGCCCCTTTCTGGAAAGACGCTTGGGGGCCCTGACCACGGCACAGGCCTGGCCTGGAGGAGGCCCTGATGCACCCAGGCTGAGAGCACCTTGTGGGAGTCATCTGTCCTGGCTGGAGTGGAAGGGAAGCGGGTGAGGAGCTGGCCAGGTGCGATTAACTCCCTTGGTGCTTCAGGAGCAGAGAGGAGGACAGACTGTCCTCTGTCCTTTCTGACTCCGGAGCTGGCCATGCTGCCCGGAAAGCTTGGCCTGGAACCACATGTGGCTCCCGGAGGCCATGGCTTGACAGGTCGGCTTTGTGACACCCACTCAGCAGCCGAGGAGCCAGCTCACACCCCGGCACCAAGGCAGCACCAGCGGCCCTCTTAGTGGGGGCAAGGGCCCTCTGGGTGGTCCTCTGCATGGGGAGCAGTGGGTGCCCTGCCCACCACCAGAAGGCCCTGCAGCCTGGGGCTGCTCTCTGCCTGGCCTGGCACCCTTGCCCAAAAGCATAGGGGCTCAGGTACAGGCTGAGTGGCCCCCTCCCCTCCACCCCAGCCTGACTTGCAGCTGGTGCCTATTCCCGGGCACTAAGGGGGAAACAGGCCTGAGACCTGACCTGAGGCCCCGCAGGGCAGGCTCAGCAGCACCGATCACTCATGCTTGTGTCAGGCTGGGCGCTGGGTGCGAGGCTGTGCAAGGCGGGACCCTGGGGACCTGGTGGCCCCATCACAGGTGGCCCAGGCCACGGCTGCACAGGCAGGGCTGCATCGAGCCAGATGGAGAGGAGAAGGAGCGTGATGGCAGCCTGGTCTTGGCGAGGTGGCCAGGGGCTCCCAGCGCCTCGGGGCCCTGCCCACCCAGGGGATTGGGGGAGTCTTGGGGTCAGCCCACAACTTCGGGGCACTGTCAGGGGGGTGGCGCATGGCAAGGCGTGAGGTGCCACATAAGCATCCCCTTCCTGCCACCCCCACCCCACCCCCACTCAAAGGAAGGATGTAGCTTGGGTGAGATGTTTCGGTGAAGACCGATGTTGATTAGAATTTTTTATAAGTTTTTTTTTATAAGAGTAATAACAGCTCTTTGAGAGACAATAACATGGCTGGGAGGGATTTTAAAGAGCTTCAGGAATGAGAATTTGATTAGCAATCAGGAGCCCTCACGGCCGGCTCTGCCGCTGAGTTTATGTGCTGTTTACTGGAGCTTTCCCTCCGGGGACCGAGCTCCTCTGCTGATCAGGCTCCTTCCCGGGCAGCGCCCCCTGGGGTGGGGTCCAGGGACCCCTGAGCTGTGGCCTCTGCAGACAGCAGCGTAGGTCTGGGCCACCCAGTAGAGAGGAGGGAGAGGCGAGGGGTTGACATCCACCCATGTGGGCAATGGGCCGCCAGGTGGCGACGAGGATCGGCCAGCGAGGTTGGGGTGCACTCCAGGGCGGGTTGGGGAGGCTGCCTCTGCCTGGGAGTTGGGGGCTCTGTGGAATCCAAAGCAGGGCCTCCGAGGGGACCGCGGCGAGGGCACCATGTCCGGACAAAGCGCTGCTTGCAGACCTCTGCAAGCCCCTGGGCTGGCTCTGCTGTGGGGACGCCAGGGAGCCCCGTCCTCATCTGAATGTCCAGACCTGCTCAGGGTCAATGAGGGTCGGGGCGGGGCGGGGGGGGCTCCTGGACAGGGGTGTAGCCCTCGTGGGGCCTCATGAGGACCAGGGGCCCCAGCCTGGAGGGCTCTGGCTGTCGGTCATGGTGCTATCTTCTTTGCCATCTTGGGTCCCAGAAAGGGCCTGGGTCCTCCTCGATCAAACCCTAGTATTGGGGTACTAGGTGCAGACACCTTGGGGTCCTGGGGCAGGGCCATGTGAGGCCCCCGAGAGCTGCTGGAATGGCAGTGGTGTTGGTCTGCGGCAGCCCTGTCCTCCTGCGGCTGGGGTCTCCTCCCGGGGTTTCGCTGAGGTACCCGGAGGTAGATGAGGATCCCTAGTAGCTGCTTGGGGCTCAGGGGTGAGGACCACAGCTTGTGTAGATGGGGAGCAGGAGCTGGAGGCCTCAGTTTCCCGTGTAGTACAGGAGGAGGGGCCCTTTAATGAGTCTTCCTATCACTGAGCCCTGTGCAGCCTCCAGCTCACAGCAGAGGCCTCCCAGGTGAGGTCCTCAGATAGCCTTTGGGCCCCTGCCACTGCCCTGTCGGGCAGCCTGGCCCTGTAGGGAGACCCCATCCCTCTGCTGTTGAGGTGGGCAGTTCCCGAGTAGCCACACAGTGGAGTGGCGTCTTCTGGGGGCCTACACCCCTGCATGTGGCCACAGGCCACAGACTGGCCCAGCCCTCACCTGCTCCAGTTGCCCTGCCTGTGGCTCAGCAGCGCCAGGGAGCTCAGAGGGACCCGGGCCAGACGAGGGGGCTGCTTCTGTCTCCTCGTGGTCTGCAGGTTTCAGACGTGGCTGGGGTGGGACTGACCACCTGTGCTCCAATGACAGGAAGCCAGGCCGGGGCCCTCTGGGCAGTGGGCAAGAGCTGTAGGGCTGGCGGGTCCATCAGCAGCCCCGTCACCTGTTGTGCGACCGTGAGCCTGCGCCAGGGCTCCTGAGATAGTCCCACACTGAGCCTGGTCCCAGCCCACAGGAGCCGGGGTCCCGCCTCTCATGGAAACCTGCTCCTGCTCCATCCTCCTGAGCCCCAGCCCATGCAGAGCCAAGATCTCAACCTCTCACTGAGCCCTGGTCCTGGCTCACAGGGGTCCTGACTCGACCCAGTTAGGGCCTGAGTCTGAGGGTGGGACAATGATCACTGGGCCTGGGGCAGACCTGAGACAACGCCTCCTGCTGTTTTTGGGGGGCTCTTGTGGGCAGAGGGGATGCCCTGGGAGGACGTTCTGGGTGCAGGGTCTCTGAGTTCTCTGCAGGTGTCTGGGTTCCACCCTAGCCCTCCCTCGCCGTGGGAGGGTCACTGCACGTCCTGAGTCCTCTCCTGGACAGGGCTGTTGCTGGTGTGCTGCGGTGTGGCAGTGTCTTGACCTTGGGTGGGCACTAACGAGGTGGGCTGGGCCTTGAGGGGCAGGAGCCCCGCAGCAGCGAGCTGACTGCCATGTGGGCGGCCCCACCACCACTCCCATGAACTCTTCCCTGAGGCTCCGCGCCTGCTCCCAGCCCCGTCTTGGTCATTCCCCCTGCTCCACCCGTGTCCCGCACAGGACGCTGGCTGCATGAGGGGGGGAGTTCTGAGGAATTACCTGCCAGTGGCGCTTATTTAAATCCCTGGCTGATTTATGAGCGTGGACAGTTTTAAGGCCACCGTGGAGCAGGTCGTCAGCCAGAATGCTGAACTGACAGTTTGCAAAGTGAGCGCAAAGGCATGCATGCGAGGGTGGTGCCCGCCAGCCCCTCTGCCCGCCTCCAGTCTGGGTCCCAGCTTGCACGGTCCCACGACCCTAAGAGTGTCCTCTGGAGCTTCAGGTGCCGAGTGCTCCGAGCAGAGGCCGACAAGCCATTTGGCCAGAGTCCAGGGGTAGGACCAGGCCGTGTGGAGGGCGCTGTTGGGGAGTGGGGCTTGCAGGACGTGGTGGCCCTAAGGGTCAGACCACACCAGGTCCAGGCCAGGCTGGCTCGGTGGAACAGCGAGAGCGCGGGGCCCTGGATGGGGCTGGCTTCTCCTTTCCCCTGGGGTGAGGACAGTGACAGCAAAGTGCAGAGGCCCAGAGAAGCCCAGGACCAGGAGGGGATGTGGGACAGGGAGGGGAGTCTTGGAAATCAGTCTCAGGCTCCGCCCCCAGAGCGGTCCACTGCCCGGAGGGAGCCTGAGCACGCTGGGAAGGAGGTTGGTGAGAGGAGGCAGGAGGTGGGCTGGAGGGCACGCAGGTGCAGTGCCGCTCAGGGACAAACGGGGGCGCCACTGACACTCCTGCTTTACTCAGGGACAAGGACAGGAATCTGAGCCCAAACACTGATGCCCAGCTAGGCCATCAGGCTCCACTGGCCCCACGCCTCTGGTCGTGGACAGGTGCCTGGCCTGCCCCGGAGCAGGAAGGCAGTGGGGACCCAACCATGGCAAGGACGCCAAGGGGCAAGGGTCCAGGAGGCAGTGGACACAGACTCCGGTTGGGCCACTGTGGGGGCCCAGAGCATGGCACCAGCTTGCCAGGAGGCCTGGAGGGACCATTCCTTCTCGTGGCCCCATCTGCTCCGTGTGTGGAAAGAGCTCGGGGGTGCCCGGCTGTGCCCACAGTGAGACACAGAGGGCGCCCACCGCAGCACTTCTGGGCTCCCAGGGGCCGTGTGCATGGGCGCCTGCCTGGCCGGGCTGTGTGTGCCTGTGCCTTGTGCATGTGTGGGCGCACCTGTGCTTGGGTGTGCACGTGTCACGTGTCCGAGTGTGTGAGGACCTGGGAGCAGGGCTGACGCCCCCTGTGGAGGAGCTGGCTGTGAAGCTGCTGGCTCCCGGGTGGCTCCCGGGTCCCACACACTTGCACCCCTGGGTGGGCGGCGTGGCTGGGCCCTGTGGTGGCCGCAGCTGTC
>RJWT010051679.1:0-10671 GCA_004365215.1 Cuniculus paca
ATTATTATAAAAACTGTTCCTAGTAATAAAACTTCGGAAGAAATCTAAATGTTGAAGAGAAAAGATATAGAAACTTATATATTGTGGAAAAAGAGAAAGAAAGAAAGAAAGAAAGAAAGAAAGAAAGAAAGAAAGAAAGAAAGAAAGAAAGAAAAAAAGAAAGAAAGAAAGAAAAGTTTAGAGATAAGTGCTTTTGTTAAATGCCAAACTGAATGGTAGATTCATACACTTTTATTAATAATGTAAATAGACTGATGATGATTATGATGATGACAATAGATATTAAGGATGACAGATGAAGCTAGACAGATAGATATAAAGATTCAAATGTAGGAGGGTTAATGATCAGAGTATCATCACAAAAAATTATGATTTATGCATTTCTATATATCTAAAGCCCTGGGCACAGTATTAAAAATGAAAAATGTAGTATGTCACAATGGTTAAGACAATATAATTTCTAAGCGAAAGCCTTATGTTTAAGTCCTAACTTAACAATTATAGTGTTTGAATAAAAATATATAAACTCTTCAAACCTCTGGCTCCTCTTACATAAAAGGATCAATTATCTATATTCTTCACCTTACTGTGCATCATACTATACATAGCCTAAGGGATACTAAGCCTGTTAGTATATTATAAATAATAAGTAAACCATTTGTTAAAGAAAATGATTCTGTAGGGGGAAATGAAGGCAGGACATGGGAAGTGGTATTGAAATTAATTGCAATTTCCAAACCAAAGTTTGCTTCTTATCTGGAAAATAAGGATGATTGTTGAGTTGATTAATAAAGAAGTTTAAAAGATGAAATTGTTGTAAGATATTGACTTAGTTTGAGCTTCTCCAAATGCAAACACTGAGATGAAGATTGGGTAATTTATAGAAAAAATACCAGGAAGCAATGAAAAGAAGTAAAATGGGGAAGGGAGAAAAGCATGAGAGATACATTAATGAGCAGGTGACAACCATGGGCAGCAAAAAGTCGACATCATAGGACGACCTGTGAGAAACTCTGAGCTCATCTGCTGATTATCCCCATAAATGTTTGGGCTACCCTTCTTTGCAGTAGAGCTATACATCCAGTCCCACTCTTTACTGACTGAAGGTGACTCCTCAGGAGTTACTCCCTAGAACCTTCAGATTGCTCTGTGTTCAAGCTCGCCTCAAGATGCTAGAGCAAGCACTTGGGTAGAGATGGAGAGGGCCTCTGGCACATGAGCAGCTCTAAAATTGTACACATCAAAAAGTGGATTCAAGAAAGGAGGAGAAACAGAACAAGGCACCACCATCAGATATATTGTAAAAGAATGAAATTGAAGAGGAGAAAACATTTAATATAACATTAAGCATTTGGAAACCTGTATCAAAATGTGCTTTAAAATTTTAAGGCATGATCAGTGCCTTAAAGTTCTCCTTTTAACATGTGTTCTAAGAATAATAAAGACTGTAAAAAGTCACATTTATCAAAGCACTACTTACATTGCTAAATTTAGAGACAATTTCTTCCTAAGGGGTTGACAATATAATGTGACAATATTGAAGATGATACTGACAATTGTGCTTGGGGTAGTAGATTATGATGATGATAATGAAAAAGATAATAAAATAGCATACTGAAAGGACACTTGACATATCTCTAAATGTTTTATAACTATTAACTTATTTGTTTTCATAATAATTCTATGGTATTAGTTTCCCCACTTTATGGAAGAAAAAAATGACCCAGACATAGTAACACCGCATTCAAAATATTAATGCTATGAAATAGGCAGAGTCAAGATCAAACTCAGATATACCTGTTCTACAACAAAGAATATTGGAAAAGAATGAAAAATGAGATTTACAAAGAATTTATGGTTATGTGAGAAAGAGTTTGAAATACAATGTTAACTAAAACTAAAAAGTAAAAAAATGTGTTAATATACATACAAATTTCGGTTCTAGCAAAATTTGGTATTATGTACATTCCCATGTACAATCTCTCCAACAGCAAATACCTATACACAGACATGTTAGCTAACACATGATCCCCTACTAGTTAGTAAAAGGGTGTGGTACTATTGATACAAGTCAGTAATGAAGGAGCCTTAGTGAAATTTCTCTAAGATTTAGGGCATATAAATTAGCAATGCAGTTTTAATCCCCTCAAAGCTTTATTGAAAAAAAATCTGCCATCTAAGGAAAGACTAAGCCCTTACTGATGTCTAGACTTTTAGATAAGAAATAAAAAAGTTATCTATGAGAGCATATCAAAATAACAAACCCATACTGAACACAGATGCAAATTTAAAATTATACCTGCATTCATTCATTCAACAAATATTTACTAAGTAAAATGAAGCAATAATAAAGATAAATAGCATTTGATGGGATTAAAATAATATCAAACTAAAATATGAGATAATAGCATCATGAAAATGAAAATGTAGGAGACAATTTCTAGTTAAAGTACACAGATCTTTACATAGTGGTCAGAGAAGAGACATGTCCAGTTGTTTATTTAGGTAAAGTATAAAAGATAAAAATTCAAGAGTAACCACTAGAAAGGATGGGTGTGGGGGTACAGAAAGTAGAGAATAATTTCCAAAATAGTGGAGAGAAAAACCTGATGGATAGCACAGCAAAGAAAATTAATAAATGCAATAAAACACAGCAGAGTAAAAATAAGTAAGAAAGAATATTATAAATAAAACTCACAAACTAAAATAATAGAACTACAATCCTAATGTATTGGTTATCCTAATAAATGTGGAAAGACAAAACTGTCTTTTAAGACAGTTTCTAAGGTTTAATTTAATTATAAAAGTCTGTTCAAATGCTTTTACAATCTAACGACCAAAATCAGATAGTAAAACAACGTTACTATTAGGCAAATTAAACTTTAAGGCAAAAATGATTTAGGGAAAATAAAAGAGATCATTAAATTACAACAGAAAGAACAATTCATCGGGAAGACATAATAGTGATAAACCTGTTTGAGACTAAAAAACATAGCCTCGACATATGAAAGAAAAACAACTATTATGAGTATTTGAATCATACATCCTTAATGGGAGATTTTAACTCACCACTTTCAGAAACCAAGTGAATGAGCAGAAAAATATTCATGAAAGCTTTCATGTTTGAACAACCATGTGATTGGAGGGGAGGATGGGACCGTTAGGTAAAGTTTAAGTAAAGGATATGGGCCCTTTTAAAGGGGAGGAGAAAAGCGGCCTCTGTGACTATGAAAACAGACACTTTTGTAGTTTTACTTCTGAAGCAATGACCTTAGGCCAGCTCACAAAACGACACCACTTACCTCTTTGTGGTTTGAGCATCCTGATATGTTCCTAAACTGTGAGCTGCAATTACCCTGATGACCTCGCGCCCTTAGCTATGAGCCCATTAACAATTAAGAGCAGATCCTCTGGGTGGGTAGAGAAGGCCCCAACCCCCTACAGAAAGGGCTGCTACCCATATTGAGCAGCCGCAGAGCTCTGGAGCGCCCATTCCTCAGAGTGGCTTTGTAACCATTCAGCAATAAATTTACTTTCGCTTCGCTGCAATAAATCTTCGTTCACTCCGACTTTTGACTTTTGACTCCTCTTCCTCTTTCTGCATTGCAGAGACAAGCCCAGGAAAGCTCAAGGATGGGCTGGAACATTATCACTGGAAAGGACGCTAGTGAGAATGACCAAAACTGAAAAGAAATTATTAAATGCTTCTTGATGAGGCATCACACAACTCATTGGTTTGCTCTGTCAGATAAAGAATCAACTACAGAAACTTCCATAAAATCCCTACTTTTTATGTTTTTTCAACACATATGGTAACCCTTAATGTAGCTAATGGTTCATTAGAAAATTCTCAAATAACTTTTTAAACTGAAAGAGCCTCTTGGAGACATTTTATTAATTCAGTTCATATACTAAAATAGAGATAAAATAAGAAAATTTGGGGATTTAACTAAATTTGTTGTTAAAATATTCTTTTAAAGGCAAGGAACAGTGTAGTGTTATAAACTACTACTTTTTGAATAGTTGTGTGTATGTACACATTTTTAAAGTAGAAATTTTTAAAAATTATGTTGGTGCATATAGCACTAAATATAGTAGCATTTTATGTGTTTACAGATAGCGATTATCTCCAGAAAAATAAACAAGAAATGAGCAGAAGTGACCGCTTCTGGTAGGGGTATTGGTGGTTGGGGGACAAGATTTAAGGGAAGGTTAATGTGTGCAACACATTTTCTGTTAGTTTGAACCACATACTTGCCTTCCTCATCGAAATCATTAAAATTTGCTGCTATGGCATCTAGATGTCCCTCGAAGCCTCGTGTGCTCATAGGTGAGGTTTTTTGTAGGTGGCCTGATTTAGGTTATGTGAATATGGATTAAGGGCATGGGACAAATTAGTCTGCCAATTGGTTTAGCATAGTTTTGGGTATGGGTCATGGAAAGCCCCACCCTGAGTGTGGGTGGCAACAGCTAATAGGTTTTAGCCTGAGTGCAATAAAGAGGAAAGGGAGGCTCAGTGTACAGTTTTTTCCCTAAGACACCATGAACTCCTGCCTTGGAGTCAGCCAACCATGGACTGAAACCTCTACACACTGTGAGCTAAATGAACTTTGCGTGTTGGGTATTTTGTCCCAGCAACAAGAAAGTAATGAAGATATTTATCCACAAAATGTACTTGCTAACTGAAATGTTTGTAATTAATTTGCATAGGTAAATATTTTCTGAAAAATTAGTAATGATAGTATTGCCTATGCAATAGAATAATCATGTAAAAATATGCATACAAAACCAAATTTATACAAATACATTAACAGTAGTGTACTTTGGGTGATATAACACTGAGACCTGGTTCCTCTTTTTCTGGGTCATTTTGTTTCACACTGAACACGTATGTAGTTTATTAGTAAACAATGAGAAAAAATGCTTTATAAATGGACTATTATTGTAATCATAAGCTAGAGTAGAAATGTAGAATCTGAAAAGATGTGTATGAAAGAGGTTTTGAAATGTGTATCAACAGAAATTTTTAAATGGATTTTGACAGACAAAGAAAATAAAAAGTTACAGGACTCTGAAGTTTGACTTAATGAAATCACGGTTATTAACAGAGACAGAGAAGTTAAAAAGAACAGGATACATCTGAGTTTAAATTGATGACAAGACATGAAGTAAAAAATGAACAGAGATTTTTGTGCAGTGTTAAAAATAAGTTTTTAAACAGAAATTCTCAAAGTCACTTAGTGTTTGGATTGCATGACCACCTCCTGCTTCTACAGGCTTAAATCCAAATGCGTGTTAGTAAATCAATAATAAAAATACTGAAATAAATAATTGGCACACTTCAAACTGACTCATTGTTATTAACTCACTCACACTATGAAGAAGAAAATTTGTTATGAGACTTATTTTGCCAATGATAAAATTCAGGTTCAATTAAATCATGGGATACCTTGTCCTAGGGACTACAAAGCAGACCTCTAATATTCTGTTCCAGTGTGAGCATGATGTTCCAGTGAGGTCAGACCAAGTTTATCCAAATAAAATAAGATACTTTTTTCCTGGAAATCATTACTTTTGTCCTTTAATTTTCTACTTCAGAAGTTCTATCATTGATTTTTCTTTTTTATTTAAAATTATAAATTTGACTCTTACATATTTTTTGATTCTGTGGGTTAATTCGATTATTCTGAAAATACAAATTCTAGATAAGAAATGGGATTTTGAAGAACAAATCTCATTATTTTATGTTTTATCATCTCATATATTATTTTCATGAACAGAATATCAAAATGCTTGAAATGGAATCATTATCTTTTATTTGAATCAATCAATGTAGAATATAGGTAATTTTATCCAATTACATACATTCTCTTTTCTTCCATTTCTGACATTAATATTTAAGAATATACTGTTCAT
Source organism: Cuniculus paca (assembly GCA_004365215.1). NCBI lineage: Eukaryota > Metazoa > Chordata > Mammalia > Rodentia > Cuniculidae > Cuniculus > Cuniculus paca. The sequence continues at coordinate 5,917 of RJWT010051679.1, forward strand.
TATACTAAGAATTCAAACAAAAAAACAAATGCAAATCACCACTAATTCCAGAAAAATTAAAGATGAAAAAGTACATTTTATAAATGATATTGCAACCTCTCAATATGTCATGACTAGATCTTGTGTTCAGCCCTACTCATGTATCCAGGTCAAAGTGGAAAAAACATCAAATGATTTTGATCATAGCATTGCCATAGTGGCCACTGAAGACTCTCTTTAGTTATAGATGATGAAAAGACATTGAAATATATAAAAGAAATGCCCATTCATGAATTCCATTGTCTGTCATGTGACTGACTGTGACGTCTTTCAACTTTTAGTTATGATCCCTACCTCCTACAGGTAAGGGTATCATTACATTTGCCTTCTCAAATTACTTTTCATGTCTGCACACGAGCATCTGTGACTTTGAGTTCACAGACTGGCTAAAAAGAATGTCTTAATACTGGCATCTAGTTTTCAAAAGAGGCTTCCACTAGACCTTTGACTTGGTTTATTTGTGCCAAGAAGCTCAACACCCAGAATTGTATGTGGTCACAGATTATACCAAGGATATAGAAACTGTCACCACTTATACTTTGAAAATGGGGTCAGATGGCTAATTGGGCTGGCAACTGGTCATCTGTTGGCATGACTACCTAACTCAAGCACAGTTATTTGTATTTGCGGTTTGAGGTCCAAAATAATTGAGGCCACCACTACAGAGACTGCAGGAGGAGGAATCACATCTCTTCTGTCAATTAAACAGTCTCCCTGTCCTCTCCCACATAGGATGCTTGCTTTGTTCTGGCAGTGAGTATTGGGCAAGATATTCAACATGCTGATAAATTATGAAGTAAATTATTTTTTATTGAAGTATATTATTAATTACGACATAATGAAATAGTTAGGTGGCCTTTACAAGTGACAGCTAGGAGTTAGAATTCAAGAGAGTTGTTTATTATGTGGTACAGATGACATAAACATTCCACAGTGAGTATGGAGAAAGTATGCCTCCATACACACTAAATGCTCTTTATTTCTATGGACCCTCATGCTATCATAAGGCACTAGCCACCAAGTCCTTTTTAATAGCATTGTCTTAGCTCTACGTTTCCTCTGTGCGCAGAGAGTGTAGGTGGTCCTCCATTTCTTTGGTATAAGTAGTCTACACTACAGTGACCCAATAAAAGCATAGCTGCAATCTAGCTGAAAGTCAAGTTTGGTTTCAAAGGCAATTGCTTCTTCTACACCTCTATCAAAAAAATTAAGGTTTGATCCACTGTTCTTAAAATATTTTATGACCATACTGAGAGAACAAATGCTATGACTGTTTATAACTACGTCTATGTGTATATAGCTGCTATACCTATATCCACTTAAGGATGTGTGTATCTGTGATTTTGTGTGTATATACACAATGGAGAATGCTATTTAGGTCTCTAAATGATTTTCCTCTGCCCTTAATCTGTATTTAATCAGGAAACCATTCTGTAATGAGAAAACTGTTCATTTTAGTCTTTTATGTTTGCGATCCCAAGGTTCCTCCTTAGTGATTACATTTAGTAACTCCCTTTCGCTGTCTGAAGGCACAGGCAGTTTTTCCATAATAAAAACTGGATTAGCATGTATCAGGAAGAGATACCACCAGCTGTCACTTTGAAATCAGACCACTCTGCCCTATTTGAGAAGACAATGGATAAACCAATAAGTGACAGGTAGTTTTCCTATATTTATCTATTAAGTGGTTAATATAGGCTAACACTTTCTGTAATAAAGCTATAAAAAGGGTCAAAGCAGAAGAAAGCTCCATTTTAATGGATATATATTATTGGCAGAGAAAAACCCACTATGAGACATGGTATTAGTTATTTCATTTAGTTGATCTGTTATAATTACTATTAATATTTCTACTTTTCTTTCCCCATATCTGTTGCTATATTCTTGTTTGCCAATATTCGGAGTTATATTATACTTGCTGTGCAAATTCAAGAATACATACATTTAAGAACAAAATCCAAAATGATTAGAAGTTTAAGAAATACTCTTCCTTGCTAACAATTTCTGCAAATGGTGGCATTTCAAACAATTCTCTGAAATCAAAATTAGTAGAATTTCATTTCTCACCACATTTAGCTAGCAATATGCCTCAGAAAGACCTTAAATATTTCTCCACTGTTAAGCTGTTTCTGAATGAAAATAAAAGACACGGCACAAATAGGTACCAAACAGATTTAGAAAGCATTTACTAACGATAATGGGTATTAATAATCATTAGGAAATTAGGAAATCATGATTCTTTGATAATCATCACCCATAACAGTTTCAGGAATTTTAATAATGAATGTTTTGAATCTAAGGCAGCCTTTCAAGTTAAATTTTTTGCTTTTAGTTTTTCTTCATTCATTGCTCAAATTATAAAATTAAGCTTTCATTGTCTTTTCAAGTATTGAAAAAATACACATATAGAAAAAGTCAGTGATTCTCTCCATCATCCTATTTACTTTTACTCCTTAAACTAAGAAGTATTATTAAACTGGCATCTGCCTTTGATGATATTTTTTGTATTGTATTATCCACATGTTAGAGATAAGACTGGATTGGGAAAGAGAGATTGGGTAACTTGCAAAAGATACAGACCCAGCCAGAAATCCTGGCACATACCTCTAATCTCAGCACTCCAGGAGGCTGAGGCAAGAGAAGCACAAATTCAAACCTAGCTTGAGCTACTTAGCAATTTAATGAGACACTGTGTCAAAATTTAATAAATAAATAAATGGCTTGGGATGTATTTCAGTATGAAGTTCCTGGGTTCAATCTGCAGTGGCACACACAAAGAAAGATGCAGTTCCAGTCAATAGAGACTTGAGATTTAAATAAAGCTAATCCATGTCTAGTACTGACATAGAAATCATTATGCTAAAAAGTTACTTCTGTTAGTTTTGATCACTGACTGAATTCATAAGGTGAGTTAAAATTAAATCTGATCACTATACTCCATTTTAGGCAATTATTACCATTGACAGATAGGTATTAAGAGGTTGAGAATAGGAGTGAGAAAATACATTCATGTAATAAATTAGTCACATTCTAAAGGACATTTGAGCTTCGAATGTTAATTAAACTTCCAGTTGTTCATGTCCAGTTTGCAAAAATAGCAAACAAGTGTTGTCTGGAGAGATACGTAGAACTTAGAAAATCAGTGTGCAGGTAGTGTTTAATGCTATGTGTGTGTAATAGAGAAAAGGTCACTTGACAATGTCATGCAAGGCGCAAAGATGAGGGAAAAAAAGTAATGATTGTAAAGAAGTAATCAAAAAACTGAGGTGAAACACCAAAAGGTGAAGTCACCGAAGTCAAAGGCATTGAGATTTTTTAAAAGAAGATCAGAGTCAAAAATTTCTATCACTTTGGAGAGGCAAATTAAAGGAAAACCGACAGGAGAATACAGGATATGGCAATTGGAAAGTCATTCTGCATTTTTGTTAGAACAACTAGTTTAGAAGTAAATTGAGATCATGGCAGCAAAGTAGTTACTTATAGTTAGCTAACAAAGGACAGGAGTTCATAGTCCAAGGGGATTGCAGGGTCCCTGTAGTTTTATTTGTATTGTTTTGCATGATTTTGTTTTACTACAACTAACTATGAGAGGTACCTGAGTATATTTATAAATGCAGGATAAGTCAGGGAGAGAATAGGGAGATCAGGGATGATAGTCCGTCCTGTTAATCACTGTATCTTTAATATCTGCCACAGAATCTCACACTGAATAATTAGTAGTCCTTGTTCTCCTGAACACTGGGATTTGAAGAATAACAATGCAGAGATGTTTTAGAAGGAGAGTTTCACTCTCTAGAATCTTAATTTAGTGGTAAATATATTTTACTCTGAAAATTAAAAACCTGTGTGTGGCTTGGCTTTCAGAGATAATTGCATACTGACTAAACACACAATGTTCTGGTTACTATTGTCACCACTCACTTTCCCTTCTTGCGAGTAGTGTCTCTTGTTCCTACAATTTCTACTAAGTCCTAAAGGTCTCTTCCAGTACCCTGAGGCACTGTTGGACCACTTGGACCTAAAGACCCAAGCCTCGGCCTTCCCCCCTTTTAACCTTGGAATACACACGTGATGTTTCTTCAGTTGAAAGACTGAGGTGGGTCAGGAGCCCGCTAGTATGCATACTGCGGTATAAAATATCTATCCTTTTCCCCAGTCTTGGTCTACGGCATTGAGCAGAACTAGTGACACTGCCATCCATTGTAGTGATCCAGCTGCCTATGGTCAAAGGTTCTTAGAGTTGCCCTTTACCTCCAAAACTTCAAGAAATTAGCATATTTTCACATTCGGGTTTACTTTTTTGGTGTCAGAGTTTATAGTGTTAATGCTAGGTGGGATCTCTATGATACATGCACATACACACACACACACACACACACACCATAAATATCTGTATTAAAATGTCATATATGTAATATCAAAAAATGTGATTTTTTTTTAAGTTAGCATCATGAAAAACTGTAGGAATTTACCAGTTGGACACACAAGGATCTAATGTATTGATGGCCTCATACTATTATCTTTCAAATATAAAGTTTAACTTATAAATCTCAAGGGTTATAATAAGGGTTTTGGACATAGATATTTTTAGGAAGGGGGGTTCAATGAACACAATCACATACTTCAAAAATACTGTGCTCTTTTAGTAAGTAAAGAACTGAAAAAACTGTCTAAACTTTCACTTCAATGCTTATTCTGAATTTATGTTTAATTAAG
>RJWT010051680.1:0-10675 GCA_004365215.1 Cuniculus paca
CTAAGGGAAATCATTCAAATGACAAAGCCACAAACTCTTCTCAGATGATTCTTTTTGTTTTGGGGCATAAGCATTAACGCATAAAGTGATAATTATGTCAAAGCAAGAAAATTTGGGGTTATTTAGACAAACTCTATACCATTTGAAAGCGTTATATTCCTAGGGACAAGTTTCAGATGATACATTTTAATTCAACATGAGAATAAACTCTGGAAGGCTTGAAACTGACCAATGATGAAAAAGATTGCAATGGAAAAAGGGAAGGTAGTAATGAAATCCATGATCCTGCCAGAGACCCATAGGAAAAAAAAATCAACTATAACTTGGTAGAAATTTCTGGTGGAAGAACTGACTTGATGGAGTTGTGTGGGCGAGGAAAGAGAGAGGAAGGAATCATTGGGCAAATAACAGGGTTACTATTTTACGATTTCTTTCATCCTAATGGTTAAATTAAGAGTAACTTTCTATTTTTATTATAATAACCAAGAGATTATGAACATAATGAGTATTCTTCAAACAAATCCATCTACCAGGGGAGGAGAGTGTAATTTAGTGGCAGAATATGTGTTTAGCATGTGAAATGTCTGGGTTCATTCCCCAGTACCAAAAGATCAAATCCAAAACCAAAATCAAAACCCAAACCAGAAAAATCCATCCATCCGTAGTGGGAAGAAAATTTCATAAACTGCCTTGCAGATGTTTTAAACTTATTCAACATCCTATTTAGGAAATTCTTTTATCTAACGTATATTCACGTTAAAATCAGCCACGGTGATTTATTTGGTGAAAAATACAAAAGGTGTTAAAATTAACTTGGCGTCTATGGCTGTGGGAGATGTAGAATGAAATTTCAACCTAGGAAGGTTGTTTTGTTCTAGAACCTGGGATTCAAATGATCTAGTTTCTAGAAACAAACCAGAAAAAACACAGTTACAAAACAAATCCCTAAAACCCTGGCAACAGAGTTACTGTTTAAAAGTGTACACATTACCGTGGTTGTCTCTAGTTAGGGTTCTTTATTAATGTCTTTTATATTTCCTGTTTTTTTTTTCAGACTTTCTTTACATTGACTATATTTTTCTACACTGATGATATGAAAAATAATTAATCCATTACCTTGAGTTGTTTTATTTTAGCTTGAACATCACACTCAGAAAAATGTTCAATGTTAGTGAGCTGCAGATCCATCTCCGTCAGCCAAACCAGGATGCTGTCCCGTGCAGTCTCAAACTCCTCACGCTGGCTAATAAAATGCTGGATGCAAGAGGAAGATAATAAAAATTAAAAAGTCCACATTAACATGATGGCACAGCCTATTCCAGTGTCCTTCTGCGAAGTCATTTTCTCCACAAACCATCTCGCCTCCTCTGCCTATCCCTCTTCTCACCCCTACCTCACACCATTACTGACATCAAGTCTCAATACTGCTTTCCCACAGTCCAATCCTGTGCTCTGGGCTTTACGTTATGGATGAGCATAATTCAGACCTTGAGTCTGCGCAGGATGGAGGTGACACGCTTTTGCAGGTCGTCCCATCTCTGGTTGCCTTCGTGAACCATCTGTTTGAGGCTGCATGCGGAGTCAGTGCGGTTCTCTCGGGCCAGCCGGCGGTACTGTTTGTTGATGAGCTCCAGCTGTGTCAGAGTCTCGTGGACCTGTCTCTGGAAAGCCTAGGGCCACACAGGGGTGAGTCAGCATGGGTCATCGGTGAAGGACTCTCAGGCATGGCTCCAGGTTTTCATATTGCAGCGCCAGTGAAGACTCAAGTGATACCTCCACAGGCCCAGAGAAAACACAGTCTGATGACAGTGTGCCTTGCTTATGAAAGCAAATTTATTTAACCAATAGCTTAAGAAAAGTGGTGGATCAATGAAGAATATGAAAAACATGGAGTGTAGAAGTAAATCAATCTACAAATAAATCTCAAGGAGTGTATATATGTGTATCTATCTATCTATCTATCTATCATCTATCTAGTGGATATATGGATACACATATATACATAATATACAGCTTTTAAGATAACCACTTGGAAACGAATTTTACACCATATAAAGTATCACAAAAATACAAATGTGAGTTTGAAGTGTTTAATGTTTTTGGTACCAATACTGAGAAAAAGATAATCTACAAGAAAACTCTTTATTTGTAAAATATTTAATTTTTTAATTTCCCAGAAATCATCTCAATTCTGATGTTTATTAGGAATAAAATTGAAATCACCTTTTTCAGAAGGCCCTTTGAAAGGAAGCTGTTAATAACTTTTAAGAAAAGCAGTTTAGTAAAACAGGTAACTTTCCCCCCTAAAAACTTTTGGAACATGCCCCGTTTCTTTTCTCTTATCCTCATGAATTATTCAAGATTTTTCTAAAACCTCTTAGAGTTAGTGCACCACATTCCACAGTAGTGGCTATTTACTTTTGAGGCCACCTTACACACAGTTTAGAGATTTTGCAATAAAATTACTCTTCCTGCTTTGGCCCTACAATGTGGAACAGCTTTAGCATAAGAATCAGTTGGTTAAAATAAAGTTTTTATCTTCTGAGGTGCTTTGTATGATTCATGACTGATTTATATCTTGGAGTTATATGAAAAATTTTATAATTAATTCATTGGTCTGTACTCATCTAAATTGCAAAATTCAGTTTTCCTTGGTTCAACACACTCTTTACACACTCTTTTTTTTTTTTTTCAGCACTGGGGATTGAACTCACGACTTTGCACTTGCTGGGCAGGCGCTTAGACCACTGAGCTAGATCCCCAACCCTTCTTTACACCCTCTTTACATGCTATCTATCATGTTCCTGCCTATGTGGTTTTTCTTCTGAAAGGAGCTTTAAGAGTTTCCATCCTAGTAAATCCATTCTTCAGTTCTATAAAACCGTATTTTCCCTGGGAAAGAGTATGTGTTTCTCCACATGGGGTGATGGCATGGCTTCCAGAGCAGGCACCCCAGCAGATCCAGGTCCCTCCCCAAATGTTCATGCAGTTGGAATGTGTGGTGGTGTCCTTAAACAAAATTTTTATTCTGTGACTTATTTCTGTCTCTTAAGAAAATTAACCACATGCTTAATGACGAATGATAAAATTGGTCATTGTACAAGCTGACTATATCAGTAACCTCTGCTATAAAAAAATGAGTTGAAAATAGCATCACAAAGGATCTTGTATAATCTGCTTTGTAGGATAAGCCAATTATAATACGTTCTGACCTTAATGAAGCTGAGTGTAATAAGACATGGACAGCAGCACTTCCACTTTCATAGGGTCACACTGGGATGACCTGAATCTACTGTTGTCTACTTCTAGAATCTTCATATAGCTGTCCTGCTATGACTCTTAGACTTAATTTTTTTTTTATTTAAGAAAAAAAAAGACACAGAAATGAAAACAAAAAGCAAAAGAGACAAACAAACAACAACAACAAACCCAAAACAATAATAGTAGAAGTTTTCAAAACAAGATGATAGGAATTTAACAATGGTTGTAATATTGCATATTGTTACCTTCAAAAGGGATGCTTAGATTACCAGATATAGATATGCAAAATTGATCTAATCATATGAGTACTGACTGTTCTTTTCCAAGAACTAATAGAATTAGTATAGTCATCTTAGTGGTCATATATATAGATATAGATATATATATATATATGTTCATATATATATATATCTATATATATGAATTTATGTCTTTTTTCCTTTTCCCTTCCTTCTTTCCTCCTTTCCCCTATCCCAGTTACTTTTCCCCTTTGAGCAGTTCCTTACCCTTACACAATATTTATTGTAGACTTTGGGTAGTATTTGCTGTTTCAGTTTCTTACACTAGGGAGACAATACGGTATTTACACATGTGAGTTTGATTTATTTCACTTATGAGTATGTCTCAAGTGTCATCCATTTACTTATAAAAGACTCGATGCAATCTTTCTTTATAGCTGAGTAGTACTCCATTGTATAAAAATACCGCATCTTTTTTATCCATTCCTTATTTGAAGAGCATTGGGGTTGCTTCCAAGATTTGGCTATTACAAGATGTGTGGATATAAACATGGGTGCACATATAACATTGTGGTATGATGTTTTCAATTCTCCTGGGAAAATACCCAGGAAGTGAATAGCTGGGTCGAATGAAACCTCTAATCCTAGCTTTCTGAGGAACCTCCACACTGATTTCCACAGTAATTGCACCAGCCTACACTTCCACCAACAGTAGAGTTCCTTTTTCCCCACAGTCCCTCTAGCATTTGTTATTGGTTGCTTTCTTGATCTTGCCATTCTTTCTGGAGTGAGATGGAATGTCAGTGTTGTTTTAATTTGCATTTCTCTAATGACCAATGATGCTGAACATTTTTTCATATATTTATTTGCCATTTGTATTCCTTCATCTGAAAAGTATGTATTCATCTCAGCTGCCCATTTTTGGATTGGGTCTTTGAATTTTGGGGCCCTGGTTTTTTTTTAATTCTTTATATGTTCTAGACAGAAGTCCTTTGTCTGAGGGATAGTTAGCTAAGATATTTTTCCAATTCATCAGAACAAAAAGCAAACTTCAAATTTCCCACAATAGGCCTCAGTAAATGCCTAGTTAACTAAGGTAAAAAGGTAAAATGGTCCAACCAGTCTCACTGAATTTGGCTTCTGTTTTGTTTTGTTTTGTTTCTAACACCCTGAGGATACTGGGACAAAATTCACAAAGGGGCAGATAGAGAGAATGATAAGAATGCATCCAAACTATTTGCTGTCAGTGTAGATGAGTACACTTGGCCTATCAGTGGGAATGGAAGGGAAAAAAGATTTCAGATTTAAAAAATGGTCCATGTGAGGTTCCATCAAGGGACTCAGAACATCAGAAGCAGCTGAGAAGTCAGTTTCATGGTATTCCAGTAAAGTGAACTCAAGATTGTACAAACAGGGAAGGTACTAGAATCAATTATTGAATAAATCCTTTCTTTATGAATATAATTACACCACTGCTATGTTTACCCCAGAGTAATTGAACAGTCTGGGTGCCTCAAGAAGGATTTTGCTCTTTGTTGTGTAATTATACTTTTTTTTTTTTTGGTATCGGGGATTGAATTCACAACCTCGCGCTTGCCAGGCAGGCGCTTAGATCACTGAGCTAAATCCCTAGCCCTTGTCTTTTTGAGACAGGGTCTCAGTATGCTGTTCAGCCTGGCCTTGAGCTCACTTTGTAGCCCAGACTCTTCTTGAACTCACAACGATCCTCCTGTCTCAGCCTCCCGAGTACTGGGATTACAGGTGTGTACCACCAGGCCTGGCTGTTGTGTAATTATAAAAGGATTACAGTGGAAACACTTTATTTAATTCTAGAGTCAACTCTTATCAATGATTCAAGCTCTTCATACACACTTCTATTAGATAAAAAAAATCAAGAAAATATATACAGAAAGTGGATTTGTATAGTATTTAAAACCATCATATTGGGCTGGGGATGTAGCTTAGTGGTGCAGTGCCTGCCTGGCAAGCACAAGGCCCTGAGTTCAATTCCTGGTACCAAAAAAGAAAATAGTAAAAACAAAACAAAACAAACAAACAAAAAAAAGAAACACCCCAAAAATATATACATAAATAAAACCATCATAGTTTAATCTTAGAAAATATGGTTGATTTTGAAGAATTCTGAGACGAACAGTAATGACTAGAACTTTTGGAGGGGAATCATAGATCTTGTTTTCTAATAGAATTGCTCTTTATTATTACTCAATTTGCAATTCTTGATTATCTGAAATTAAAATAAAGATTTCCCTTATGCCTTCTTTGCCTACTTTCGTTTTCCTTTGCTTCCAGGAATTGAACTCAGGACCTTGCACTTGCCAGGCAGGTGCCATGCTGCTGCTGAGCTAAATCCCCGACTCTTTGCCTACTTTTGAGGTATTGCTAACGGTGGTCATAAAGTCGTCCTCCAGCTATTTGAACAAATAACGTGTAGGCGAACAGTCAGTTTATGTTTTGGAACACTAACCACCAGCTGGCTACTTTAATAGCAAAGTAAGCATTAAATATCTGAAATTATAAATCACCTCAAATTTCTTTAGTTCTTCCTTGGCAACTGTATAGAGCACCCCAGAAGAGCTGGGAAAAGCAGCTGTCCTTTCTGAAATCTTCAGCCAATCTTCAAAACGAGAATAGTCATCCAGAAACTTCTGCCACAGTCGCCATGTCTCTTCAATTCTGTGGCAGAAAAGGAAAGAACAGATTCCCGTTATTAAAGGCTGTTTGTGTTGCAGAGCCGGTCTGATGTGGGTGATGGGATTAAGAGTGCCCAAATAAGCAAGTGCTGTGCCAAACAATAACTATGCCTTGAGCCAAACTGACCAGGGAGAGAGAGAGAGAGAGAGAGAGAGAGACAGCTGTTTGAGCTAAAATAAAACAGCTGTTTTTTTTTTTAAACATGTCCTACAGCTCTGAGGTTGATGCTAGTCAAACTGAATATTCTAAGCACATAATATGAGCTGCTTTGGATATTTGCAAGGAAGTCTAGAAATGCCTTATGCTGACAGAATGTGCTGAGGCTGAGGTTCCACTAAAAGAAAACTTCTGTCCAGCACCGAACCTTCCCTGACCAAAGTCAATCAGTGACAGCAAATAAATATCAAGCTTTCGAGAGTCACCAGAGAGCACAATGATTTTGTGATGCAGGTCATTATAATTTTATAATTATACATCATGACTTTTTGCTACTTTAAATTTCAAAGGCTAAAACATGAATAATATGCCTCTTTTAATTATTCAAATTTTTAAGAGAATGCTGCTTTTTTTACAACCACAAATTCTGCAAAGTTATACTCATTTAGCAAGAGTATTTTTTTTTCTATTTTCTATTTAACCTATTTGGTCAGATATAACTTAGCTTGTTTCATTTCATAGTACCTTTATATCTACTTATTTTCCCAACTACGTGAAGATGAAGGCACACTTGGGAAGTTGAGGCTAAGTTTGGACACTATGACCAAAGGGAAACACTGAGCAATGGATGCTCTAGGTATTTATTTTCCTTTCTGGTCTTTCCTTTCCCCTAACTGAACATTCTAGCTCACTTGAGCCTCCTTTCCATGGACATAGCGCAGATGTTTCTCCACCGCCGGTCCAGGTTTCGTGTTGCCTGCTGGATGGAGTCACACTCGGCATCAGTGGCACAAGCATCACAGTCATGCAGCAGGACCTCGCACAGATTGAGGACAGAGGCGACACCCGTGCTGTGCTTCTCAATGTCTTTCTGAAGCTCCTAAGGAAAACAATGCATGCTTCATTCAGAAATTTCATGCACACAAGTAGGAGAAACTTCAGCAGTGTTCACTGACTGATAAATGGTCAGGATAAACCTTGACCTGTATCTCACTTTCTTGAATGCATGAAGTGTCTTGAGCCTTGTTTATGAAATCCAGCAAGCTCAAAGATATATTATAAGAAAACAGATTTAGAAATGTTTCAGCTACATAAGTCATGCCCAAATAAAAGCCAAAGAAATGCAACAGATTACACTTAGTAAAACTTGGTGTAATAATTCCTCAACTTACTCAGATACCTAGAATTTGTATTATATTGATTGTCCTCTAATTTTTACCCTTAACACCATGTTCCAAAGTCTGTGAAAAGACTGAATTATTGTCAGGTGTATTAAGAGTACCTTTGATCAAATTTTGGACATTTTATAAACTAGACATTAGAAGATAAAGACTATTAAATTATTTCTATTTTAGTAGTCTTCAAATTTTTAATAAAACCTATCTCACTTATGAGCAAGGGTATAACAAGGGATTATTAATTTAAAAATATAAAAATTATAAAAATTAAAGATAAGGAAAAAGAAAAGTCCATGGATGAGGTCACCAAGTAAATCAAAGGTAAAATCACAAGGGTGTACATTTGAAGGAAGTGTTACGCACCTGAACATAATCCATGAATTTAACACAAAGCATATTGCCATTATTTCCTCAAATGCTCATATTTTTCTTAAGGTCTATATGTGGAATAGTAACCCTAAGGCTTGAAAGGTTTTGCAGTAATATATAATGCCCTAATACAGATAAAGATTTTAGTCTCAACTTTAATCTCAATTGATAACATGGTCTTGAATCATTGTCTAATGTCTCTGAATTTATTTTTCTTAATTATAATTATTTTTCTTAATTATAACACAGAGAAGTTGACAAAATGTTCCCTAAACTTGTCTTGAGTCTATCTATATTGTAGTTCTGCCCAATTAAATCTGTAAAAATTAAGTACACCAAGAAGAGAAAATGGAGAAATTCTACATAGAAGTAAATTCATTTCTTATCAATTTAAGATGTCCACTTACATATTTGTCAGAATTTTTTCCTATTATAGGCAGACAGCTTTTCATCTTTTACAATATGGATCCTATGGTGGTTAAACTCAATTGTCACTTTGATTGGCTTGGAAGCTGCCTAGGGGATTAGAAGAGCACACTTCTGGGTGAGTCTGGGTGGGCCATGGAGGTGTGAGCCTGGGCTCCATATTTGGACTTTGGCCCCTTCCTCTCTGGCACTGTTTCCCTGCTCTTTGCCTCCCAGACTTCATGAAGTAAATGAGTTTGTTCTACCATACCCTTCTGCCATGATGTTTCTGTCTTGGAGCCAGCTCACCAGGAACTAAAACTCCTGAAACCGTGAGCCAAAACAAAAAAAAAAAAAACACCTCTCTTCCTTTAAGGTATTGGTGTCAGGTAATTTGTCTAAATGATGGGACGGCTGATCAATGCAGATCCCAAATGGTACAATTTTTGTAGACTAGATTTTTAAAGTTTTTCCATAAAGGAACTTAAAGTACACACAATATTGTAATAAAATATACTAAGCATTTCCTTTGTACTAGGCACTGTGCTCATAGTTTTTCCTCTTAATTTGTACAATCACACTTTGTGGTATGTATTCTGATCACCAAGATTCTATAAATAAGGAATCTGATGGTAAACAAAATGATTAATCAATTTGTTTTAGTTCATTCAGAAAAGTAATGAGCCCAGGATTTGAACCCAGAAAGTCTTTATTTTTAATCATTGGTATATAACTTTAAAACAGTAATGTAAAATTTAATTTAAAAGATATATACATATATTAGCATATTAAAAAGTAAAAAAAAAATGTTTAGAGGACATGTATTGAAGCAGGACCCTTTCCACTCATGACTCCTCTTTTCCAGAAGAAACCATCTCTATCTTTGGGACCTCTTTCTTCCAGCACTTACATCTACATTTCTAAGCTATGAAATTATACAGATAGTTATTCATTTTTAAAAAAATTTTAGACATGGTTGACTCTTTCATAGTAGAGAAGAAATAGTTTGTTATGGGTCACTGGGCTCCAATGGCTGTTACAGCACAATTCACAGTCAGAACAACAGTCATCGTTTCCATGGTTTGTTGTTTAATATTTTTCACATCTCAGCAATGAAATGTACTATGGTTGTGTTTCTTTTCTTACAAAAGACTTGATGTTTTTGGGATTAACGTTCTCTCTCTCTCAAATTTATGTTGTTGCTTCTTGTCTCTCTCCTATTGATCTAACTCTCTTCTAGTACAGCGAAGGTCCTCAGGTGGTCCCGTTCGCTGGAAACCTCCCTCCTCAGGCACCTATCCCTGCTTCAATCTGGCCTGTGCCGGATGGCTGTAGGACCACCATCATCAGGAACACTGCTTCACCTTCATCCTGGAAGTTCTCTTTCTAAAATTCTACTTTTGATTAACAGGCATTAATTTTGTACATACTGCTGGGGCTCAGTGCGATATTTGAACATATGCGTATGGTGTGCACTGATCAAATTCTATCACCCTTTACATATTCTGCCTCCCATCTCAACCTCTGTGATCACTATTCTATATTCAGATCTACCTTTTTCTTTTCTTTTTCCTAACTTCCACATATAGCAGAGAACAGGTAGTAATTTTCTTTCTGTTTTTGGCTTGTTTCATTTAACATAATGTTTTCTACTTCTGCTGGTTTGCTGCAAATGACAGGATTTCATTCATTCTTAGGGCTGAATAACATACCAATTTTCTCTCTCCTGAGTTGAATATTATTCTTTCCAACACTTCATCTGATAAAAAAAAATGGGTTCACAGGAGGTAAAATTTTTGTATATTAAATTGTAGAATATAAAATTCTAAATATTAAGAAATTTTATTATTCTTTCCAAAGAAAGTATTCCATTATCTTCTAGATCTCATTTTTGTTTTGGAGAAATCAGATGTTTTGCACTCTGAAAATTTAAACATCTTCTTTTTATCCCTCATTTTGGAAAAATTATAATGTGGTGTCCCTTGCACGGTTTTGTTTTGTTTTAACTTTTTCTGGGCACTTGTGAGGCTCTTATGATCTGGAAAGATTTGTTTTTTAATTTGGGATTATTTTTAACATTATTACTTGATAATTTTGTCTCTATTTTTAAAATTGTTTTTGGGGTTTTCATTGAATAATGGACCTGGATTTTGACCTGTATTCATCTTTTAATTTTATTATAATTCACTCCTATTTTTCATATATTTACCTTTTTGTTTCACTTTGTGGGAAATTTTCTGATTTCTGAGAGTTCTTTTTAAAAAAGACAATGGCATCCTCTTTAGTTCAAAAAATTTCTGTTTTTTAATAACTATTTTCCTCTTTCCATAATGTTTCCTTTATTCAGCCCCCCCC
>RJWT010051681.1:0-10659 GCA_004365215.1 Cuniculus paca
ATCCATGTTAAGACTGCTTATGTCAAGAGATAGAAAATTATAAATACACCAGCAGGTTTTTTCTTTGCCCTTACCAGTCACAACTTCCTCACTAAAAATGTTATAGCTATATAATCTCTGTATCCACAGAACTGTTTATGCTTATAAGTATATATGCATAAATTTATACATGAATATGACACATGTCAATGTTTAAACTAATATGATTTATGTGTTATTAGTATAAGATATGGTTAACATACAATAAATATATAGATATATTTAGATATGAAATAAATTCATATAATTATATATAAGTAGGTGCAATCTGTATATGTGAAATCTGCAATCTTTTGGGTGGACAGTCACAAATCAATGAATGTAATATATACTGTATTATCTATAAAATCTGCATCTAGCATACCTAATGGTGAAAACTGGAATGTTTTTACCTAAAATCAGAAACTGAGGATGTCCTATCTTAATACTCTAACCTAAAATGTTGCTAAAAGTTCTAAGTAATATAACGAAGTACAAAGTGTAAAAAGGGATAACAAAGGAATACAGATCAGAAGAGAAGAAAGAAAATTGCCCTTATTTATAGGCAACATGATTGAGAAAATCACAAAGAATATTCCAAAATCTACTACTACTAAATGAGTTCAATGCAGCTGCAAGATACATACAAAAATTGGTTGTATTTTTTTTTCTAACAAGTGGAGACTTAAGTTAAAAATATAGTAACATTTATAATTTTTAAAGAAATAAAGAAGCAAGAGTAAATATTACAAAACATGTCCTTGTTCAACTATGGTGAATGTTGTACAGTGCTAATAAAAGAAATGTTAAAAAAATCTAAAAAAGTGGAGTGCTTTGCTGTGTTTGAGTCTGTCTTGGTTACTTTTCTCTGTTGCTGGGACAAAACACCTGGCACCCAAAGTGAAGCAAGGAAAGGTTTATTTAGCTTACAGTTTCTGGAGATTTCAGTCCATAATCAGCCAGCTCCAAGGCAGGGTGGCATGGCACAGGGGCAACACTTCAAGGCAGCAGCCACAGCAAAAAAGGAAAACAAACTTCTTCTCCTCTCTTACACAGGCCATCCCCCTCCAGGATGGGTGTAACACTCACAAAATGTCCTTGCCCTCCTTTGTACAGGATGAGGGTATTTACCAAGTAAAACTCCCTGCTGAGTCTCTCAGTTAAACTTCTAAACTGCTCAAGTTGACAATGTATCAACCATAACAGAGTCACAGCCCTCAAAATATTAAATCTATCACAGTCTCCAAATAGATAAAAGATATAATGCAGTTCCATCAGTACATTTTTTAAAGTACAGATGAGATTATTCTAGAAATTGCTATAGAAAGGAAAATGAACTGGAATATCTAAAAACTATCTGATAAAAAGCTATTGGATAATCATCTATCTGACTTCAAGATTTTACATACCATATTACTCAAAACTCAATTTTATTGACAAAAGAATCAACAGATTTAATACCTGTTTAATGAAACAGAATAGAGAACACATTTATATAGCACATAAATATGCCAGACTGATTTTTAAAAAGGTAAAACAGCAATTTAATGGAATAAACAATATTTTCAATGAATGATGCTAGAGCAATTGGACACTCATGGATTAAAAACTAAATGAAAATGGATCTAAGATCTAAATGAAAATGAGAATCTATAACTATTCCTAATCAATTAAGGGAAAATATTTAGAATCTCAGGTATGACACATAGTTTCTAGGCATAATATCAAAAGTATGACCCATGAACACAAAAGCTGATAAATTGGGGCTCAACACAATTACATTTCTTTTCTCTGTGCTACAGTTTGAGTGTATAATATCCTTCAATACTCATATGTTAAAGGCTTAGTCCCACGTCGAAATTACTGGGTGGTGGTAGAAAAGTTGACAAGTATGTCTTGTGTGAAGTCCTTATAACCTTAAGTATATGCCTTAGAAGAAGGTTGTGAGACTCCAGTCTCTTCTTTCTTATCTTTCGCTCTCAGTCTCATGATGTGGGTAGTTTTGCTGTTCTGTGTTTTCCTACTGATATGCTACTTTGTCTTGGATCCAAAGCAATGGATCCAATTGATCATAGAGTAGAACTTCTATGACTACGAGCCAAAATAAACAATGTATGTTATCTCAGCTATTTATTTTGTTACAGTGATGACTAATACTATATATGCTTCAAAAATTCTGTTATAATAATGAAAAGATGAGAAAATATATAAAATATCAATAAATGATTATTATCTAAAATAAAGAATACTTAGAACTCAAAATTTTTAAAAAACGTCCAATGTTCAAGTGGGTACAGAAATTTTCCCTAGGAAGATGTGCATATGTCAGGGAGAGATTTGACATCATTAGTTATTATGACAGTGCATGTTAAAATGATATGAGATATCACTATTTCATCATAAAACATACTGAAAATGCCAAATCTTAACACAGAAAAACTGGATCACTCATTTAATTGCTGGTGGAAACATGAAACATTCTGAAAAATTAGTTGTTAGTTTCTTACAAAACTAACTACACAACTATTGCAGAAGCCACATACCACACACCTATATATTTATCCTAGAGAAAAGATTTATGCTCACACAAAATCATAAACATAAAAGTTTGTATTAGCTTTATTCCTAATAATCAAAAACTGTAAGTAGTCTGTATTATCCTCTATAGGTGAATAGTCAAAATGTGGTATACTTATGCTATGATATACTACTTAGAAACAACAAATAATAAATTCAGATTTGTGTATGTTTTACTTTTAGAAAGAAGCTATTCAGAGTGGGCAATCTATTTTTATTCTGTAACATTTGTTTGTTTTTGTCCTTGATGGGTAAAATGTGAAATCTATTTTTACACTGACTAAGAAATAACATTTTTCTAAAGAAGTTTGAATTTTTGTTTTTCCCTGTTGAATAAAGGTGAGAAAAAGGTGATTGAAATGAATTAGAAATGAAGGACATTTTTTTGTATGTTTATAGTATGTATAATACTGAGAACTGAAGTAACAGAGTTTATTTAGTAAATAGTCATTGGGAATACTGTAGTTCCAGAAGCAAATTATAAGTTAGTTGTATTTTTTTCTATTAGATTTGTGTATAGGACATACTATGGAATATCTTTACCATAAAATTAATTACTTCAATAATTAGTAATTTATTGAAAAATGAAGTGATAAAAATGACCTTGTAAAATCTGTTGAGAATCATCATTTGGAATATTTGAAACAATAAATACATAAGTACTAGAATGTGACCAGTTTGTTTGTTCATTTGTTTGTTTGTTTTTGGAGACAGAGTCTCACTATGTAGCTCAGGTTGACCTGGAACTCAGTACGTAACCAAGGTTAGCCACGAATTCTTTGAAATCCTCCTGCCTCAGCCTCCCAAGTCCTAGAATTATAGGCCTGTGCCACCACACCTGGATCAAAACTGGTTTAATATTCTTCATATTTCACCTAGAATAATAAATAAAAGCATTAAATCCATTTCTATGCCTTCATTTGACATTTTAGGTTCATAATCAGTGACAGCAAGCCTTTTAGAGATGGAGTGCCCAAACTGCAATGCAGATCTCACTTATTAGTGTCAAAGTGTCAATACTGCAGTTAAACTTGAATACTGAGGTTTTAGTTTCCAAAAAACAGCATGGTGACTTGGGTCACATGCTGACAGAGAGGCTCCCCGTGCCTGCTACAGTAAGCATCCCACAGGTTCGCCATCACGGGGTTCAGAGTTTTGTGTAGTGTTTCAAGGCCAGAGCAAGTCGAATGTACCCCTCAGACAGTTTTTTTTATAATTATTTTTGATCCAGAACTGTCTAACATAATTTAGAATCACTTATGAATTTTCGTTGTTGTTTAATTAGAATTTAAAGTACATGCTAAAAAATTTGTTTCTTCTTTTTAATGTAAATAGAGCAATATGTTAATAAAAATTAGTAATATAGAATAAATTATCGTCAGTCAGCATATAAATGATTGTTATTGTTTTTGTATAACAGGACTTATAAAAAGCATAAAAGAATTTTCTTGGTTACTATTATGTCTGTTCACTTATTTTACGCTTTCAGAAGTGCTTTTATTTCATGGTAGTGAAATTATTACAAAGAAAGTTTGCTGTGAAGGTAAATTTAAAATAAGTGGGGTACTTGGATCAGCCTGAAAGAATTTTTAGTGAAGAAAAAACAGTTCTAGAGATGAAAAACCTAAATGTTAAGAAATCTACAATCTCCCAGGAGCCTTGTGTATAGCATAAACCTATTCTAAAGGTGAAGGGAAAGAAAGTGATAGAAAAATATTGCAAAACACATTGAAGGATTACTGAAGGCTGTGGGATTCACTATCTGCCTTAGAGAGGATCCTCTCTTTTGAACTATTTGAGGATAACTGGAGTAAAACCTTAGTAGGACCTGCCTCTCTTTTTAGCTGAAGAAAAATAAAAAGAACAATGTTTTTCCATGTTAGAATATGATCAGACAAGATAGTAGCTAAAGGACTTGTGGGAGGTTATGCAAAGGACATTAGTGGTTCTAATACTTTCCAAAATACTTATTTAGATGCTTCCTGTCCATCAAAAGATGCCTTCTCTCTCATCTGAGAGAATTATTAGCACATTTACAAGATTCACATTGGATACCAATTAAGTTGTTTTTAAATTTTTGTTATGAAATAATTTTAGAATTATGGCTATGATGTAAGAATTAAAGAATTAAGTCAAGTGCAATCTTAAATGTTAACATTTTTCCACATTTTCTTTTAGTCTCTGTTTTTCTTCCTTACTCCTACCTCTGTGTTTATATTGGTATATGCATTTGCATTTATAAATATATATGTATAGATGTAATATTGTATTCTGAAACAATTGATAGTAAGTTGCCATTTTACTCTTTATCCTTCCATGCTCAATAAGTATTTTCTAAAAGATAAAGACTTTAATATAACATTTAAAATCAGAAAACAAAGAAAACTACCAAAGAATGCATAGCCTCCATTCACATCTTGCTAATTGTCTTAGTAACAGTCTCTCCAGTGGAAAAAAATTGCACTTATGTACTTACATATATATACTTTGCTATGATACAGTAGCATAGATTAGGTGTCTCCTTATACTGCAATTTTATTTTTAACACTTCTGACATCTAGGAATGCCTGTATGGTTGTGTTCTGGTAAAACACAGTTCTCTTCTAGGTTACAGACTGCCATCTTCTTACATCCTGATATGTCAACAAAAAGGCTACAAATCTGTCTGGCATTTCTCATAAGGACATTATTTATGCTCAAGAGGGCTTCACCTTCATGACCTCATTACTTTCCAAAGTTCCATCTATATTAGGGACAGATATTTCAACATACGAATTTTATTGGAGAGCTTTGAGTCTCCATACTATCTGTCCAGGATACAACTCAGGATCACATATTGAATGCAGATAGGATTTCTTTTGAACTTTTATAATAATTTCTCAGTCTTCTCTTTATTTTTCACACTATCTATGATTTCAAAGAATACACACTGCTTCTTTTGTAGCATTTTCTTCAGGTTTTAGTTGTCTAATATTTCCTCAAGTTTTAATTGTCTGGTATTTTCTCAAGATTAAATTCATGTGATGTGTTTGTGAAAGGATATCAAAAAAGTGATTATGTTTTTCTCATTATATCATATCACTAAAATGTTCATTTGTTCCAGTATGAGTGATTAATCTCAACTGCCCCAAATTTTTCCTTCATTGTTATATCAAAGCTCTTTAAATTCAAAGGACCTAATTTAACCTTTTTAATGAATACAATTTTAGGAAGAACACCACACAAGAGAAAATGATTTTCAGAGGAACCGTGTGCCACAGCTCCACTGATGCTACAGACATCATGTGACTCAGGCCTCATGCCTCAGCCATCATGTGACTCAGGCTGAAGAGAAGAACAGAAAGGATGTGCCTGCCTCACATCCCTTCTGCCACTGCTGGTCCAGACTTCATGAAATTCACATGGGAGGCAAGAGAAGAGAGGCCAAGCTATCAAACTGTAGTCACCTCTGCTCCTGTGCTCCCCACAGTACAAGGTGGCAGCAGTGACAACTAAAACTCTAACCGGATTGAAAATGAGTCTAGCACTGAAGAGGAAAGTTTCTCTCTAGGAATGAAATCTTACCTTCCATAGAGTCCAGGTGAGAAACAGCCTTGAGTGACAGGGTTGAAGAGAGTGAGAGCTAAATAGAGACCTCTTAAAACTCATTGGTAGTAATGCTTTTATTCTTTGATTTGTGGTTTAGGTCTGTTTTCTACTACTTGGTCACAATATGTGAGAAGATATGATCGACTTTTTTGAAGAAAACAAAGGACATTAAGGTAGCCATTGTTGATTCCTTATTGTCTGATTTGAGGGCTTTCACTCTTATTTTAGATGGTTTTACATTATTTTGTTTTGCTTGAGTTTATTGTGTGTGAATGTATGAACAACCATTTCGAAGAAAACAAGAGACACTAGGGTAGCCATTGTTACTTTCCTGCCGTTATGTTTTGAAGACCTGTATTGCTTGCATTGTTCTGCTCTGATCTGCTTTGTTATGTTTTACTCTGTTTTGTTTTGTTTTTTCAATGTCTTTAAAATAAAAAAGAAAAACAAAATTAAATAAAATCTGTTCTTCAAAGCAAAAGTACGATTATTTTAACAGAAAAAAAAAACTCATTGGTAGGTTCAGGGTCAGGCCAGGAAGATACAGGACCTTTATACTGTAGTAAGAGGTCAGGCTTGGTGGGTGTAATCTTTGGAGGAAGTGGATTTGAAGGTGATGGCATTTAGTACAGTGGTATACTTGAGCTCTTGCCCTGGTAAATATATTCACTAGAAAATCGTGGTCTGAATTACTGTACATCAATATCTGGGTGGCTTAAGTGTCCTCATTAAAATCATAAACCATTTTGCTCTAATATAGCAAAGTTCATGAGTGGTTTTTAAGACTTCTCAGCAACTGCTGGAAACCTGATGATATTGTCACTGATTTTACTATTGTAGTCAAGGTGAAATAGTTGTTACTTTCAATTAGTTTTCTTTGTATGCCTGTATCTGAATTGCTTGGGGGTTATAAACAATAGTGTAGCTCACTCTCAAAGAACTATGCAGTTATCAAAAAAAGACATAAAACCTAGCATAAAAACAAACAAACAATAGAAATATGAAAATACAAGGCAAGAAAATGGCTCCAAAAACTCCCAACTCCCTACAAAACAGTTTGGTGGCATCCAGGTCTGCAGCAGGTGGCAATTATAAGCTGCACAGCAGAAAAGTTTGAAAGGAAATCAATAGATTTAAACAGTTCAAAAATGTACTTGCTACATTTAAGAAGATATAGTTAATCAGATAACTATCTTAATGGAACAAATGTTCAGTGAATTTAAAGAAGATGCTAATGAAAGTTTAATGGACCTAAAGAAAGAAATTTGAGATATGAATATCCAACATAGAAAGGAATAGAACACCATAAAATGGTTCCTAACAGAAATCAGGAGATTAAAAATATGATTGAAGGAATGGGCAGCAAAAGCAATCAGTATGAAGGAAGACTATCAGATCTAAAGATTAAGGCTATGATCAACGATCAGTCAATCAATGATACCTACCTTAAGAATAAAATAACACAAAAAAATTGGATCCAAAAGCTGCTAGATGACTCAAAGAATATAATGTAAGGGTAATTGAAATGAATGAATGAATGAATGAAAAATCAAATATAGCACAAAAGACATAAAAATTTTTTATAGAAGTAATAGCAGAAAACTTTACAGATGTGAAAGATAAGGAATGCATACCAAACTCGAAATAGCAATAATCAGAAAAAGACCTCTCCATTCTACGAAATAATTAAAATACCAGAAATCCAACAGAAGGACAAAATGCTAAAGAGTACTAGAAAAAAGCAACAAATCACTCATAATGTAAAATCCATTAGAATTACAACAAGTTTCTAAACAAACCTTAAAGCAAGGTAAGCTTGAAATGAAGTGTTTCAAGCTCTAAAAGAAAAAAAAACCCCTCCAACCCTGTCATATCCTACAAAATTATCTTTCAAAATTATTGGAGAAATATATATATATATATATATATATATATATATATATATATTTCCATGATGAAGTGAAACTAAAGAAATTCATGATAACCAAAGCAACAATGCAGAAAATTCTCAAGGATAAGCTTGAAGGAGAAAATGAAGCTAACAATGCCAAAAGATCCAATGTAATGGTTTGAGCTAGAAATTCATTACAAGGGAAAGAAATGAAAACAGCAACAGGAACATAATACAGGAATAATTCAATACCTAACAATTATAACCATCAATGTTAAATGGATTCAATTTGCCAAACAAAAGACATAGATTAGCAGAAAGGATGAAGAAACAAAATCCAATAGCATGATTTATAGAAGAAACATATTTGCCAACAGCAAAAAAATAAATTTATAGGCTAAAAATCAAAGAATGGAAAATAATTTTCATGCAATGGGAACACATAAATAAGTCAATAAGAGTAGCTATTCTATTTTCAGACAAAGTGGACTTCAAGCCAAATTGATCAAAAAAGGCAAAGAAAGACCTTACATATTGGCTGAGAGAAATGTTCAACAGGAAGAGATAACAATTATAAACATATATGCATCAAACTAAGTGCATCCAGCTTCAAACAAACACTAGCAGACATCAATACTATCACAGTGAGGGACCACAATATCCCATGATCACAAATAGACAAATCCACTAAACAAGGTATCAACCCAGCAATATCAGAGTTGAGCTAAACCTTTCCACAAATGGATTTAATAAATATATACAAAGTGTTCCACCCAAAAGCAAAGAATCCACATTGTTTTGGCAGCATATAATACTTACTTCAAAATAGACCACATACTAGCTATTAAAGCATGGTTTAGTAAATGATAAGGAATCAAAATTTTACCATGCATATTATCAGATCACAGTGCAATGAAAGTAGAAATCATGAAAAAAAAAGCCACAGAAACCATATAAAGTAAACAACACACACTTGAGTAATCAATTGGTGGCAGAAGAAATTAAAAATGAAATAACAGGCAGGGTTATAGCTGAATGGCACAGTTCCTGAATGGCAAGCACAAGGTCCCAAGTTTGATTCCACAAGAAATTTAGAGATTTAACACCAATACCCCTTAAACTCTTTCATCAAATTGAAAGTGAAGCAATCTTCCCTAACTCATTCCTGGAGGCAAGTATTACTTTCATACCAAAAGCAGAAAAAGACCCAATCAAAAAAGAGAGCTACAGTCCAATCTCCCAAGTGAACATAGATGGAAAAGTTCTCAGTAAGATACTAGAAAATGAATACAAGGTATAGAATCTCAAGAAGATTATATACCTTAACCAAATGAGATTCGTCTGAGGAATGTATGTGGTTCAACATACACAAATCAATAAACATAACACACCATATCCACAGAGTCAAAGACAAAAATCACATAGTCATCTAAATAGATGCAGAAAAAGCTTTTGATAAAGTCCACACTGATTCATGATAAAAACCCTAGATAAAATCAGAATAGATGGTCTCTACCTCAATCTAAGAGCCATCTATTACAAACCAGCAACTAACATCATACTAAGTGGGCAAAACCTGAAAACTTTCACTTGAAAATCAGGAATAACACAAGGGTGTCCACTACCACTACTCCTATTCAAAATAGTTCTAGAAACATTAGCCAGAGTAATTAGACAAGAGAGAGAGAAATAAAAGGGAGGATAGGAAAGGAAAAAGTTAAATTATCATTATTTATAGCATACATGATACATAGAAGACCCCAAAAACTCCATCAAAAGACTACTAGAGTTAATAAGCAAACTAAGCAGTGTAGCTGTGTACAAAGTCAACACTCAAAAATCAATAGCATTCCTACATACAAACAACAAACTCACTGAGAGTGAAGTTAGGGAAACAACAGCTTTCACAATAGCATCCTAAAAAATAAAATACTAAGGAATCAATCTCACAAAAAATGTAAGAGATCTATGTATTGAAAATTGTAGTACTCTGAAAAGGTTGCAGAGGATATCAGAAAATCGAAAGATATCCCTTGCTAAGGATAGAAAGAACCAACATTGTGAAAATGGTCATACTCTGAAAACTCTAACACAGATTTAATGCAATTCCAATCAAAATACCACTATCTTATCTCAGGGAATTAGAGAAAACATTCATAAAATTCATTTGGAAACAGAAGAGACCTAAAATAGCAAAGGCAATCCTGGGCAAGAAAGACAAGGCAGGAGGTATCACAATCCCTGACTTGAAATTACACTACAAAGCTACTATTATAAAATCAGTATTATAGTGGCAACAAAACAAAACAAAACAAACATGAGGATCAGAGGAACAGATTAGAAGATGCAGATATAACTTCAAAGACACTTAGCCACCTTATCTTCAACAAAGGGGCCAAACATGTTCACTGGAAGAAAGTCTCTAATAAATGGTGTTGGAAAAACTGGCTTTCTTGCCACATACTGAAGACTCAAACTACATTCATGTCTATCACCATGCACTAAACTAAAGTAAAAATGGATAAAAGATCTAAATACTAAAGCCAAAACATTAAATCTACTGGAAGACAAACTAAGTAGAAATC
>RJWT010051682.1:0-10666 GCA_004365215.1 Cuniculus paca
GTTGTCATTCTTTGATTGCTAGATCATTTTTTTATACCTAGATCCTGTAACCAGAGCAACTACTTCTAGGAAACAATATGAAATGTATTAACTAGTGTTGATTTCTTACCGTTTTGTTTTGCTTTTGTTTTTGTAATTTTGTATTATTTCTATCCTTTTTTCTGTTTTGCTTTCTAAAATAAAAAAAGAGAAAATTAAAACAAATGAACAATGTAAAATAAATAAATAAATAAAAATAAAGAAACAGAGCCTGGCCCAGGCCACAAAGCCAGACCAGCAGATCTGCACCCTCTCTTGCCTGAAAGCACCAGCAGCTAGGCAAGGTGGGCAGGCTGCTGGGGTTGGCTCCAGAGTTTTCTATGAATCTATTCCTCTTTAGGCCAAAAGAGTTTGAATAGCCCCACACCCAGAAGTGTTGTGAGTCCTCACCGCCCCTGGCCCCCAGCATGGCCACCAGGTCTTCCCTCCTGCTTCCTTCTCTGCTGTTGGGAGTCAGATGTGGTGACCTCACACCTGTGTCCCATGGGCTCCCACTCTCCTGGGCCCAGAGTGATCCAAAAAGAGCATGCCTGGGATCCACCTCATGGCAGGGCACAGAATGTGGGAGAAAGGGGACCTCCCCACCCACTCAGGGCAGCCCCCGGTCACTGCCCCTCCTGATGGCAAGATGTCTCAAGTGCTATGCCACTGCCCCTCCTGTGTGGAGGGCAGGCGCCCCTGCAGAGCCAGGCTGTCGGGTGGAGCACACAGCGTGTCGGGCATGCTGGAAAGGCCAGCAGCCTTCCGGTGGCTCCTCTTAACACTGTTGCAGACCAAATATATTTAATGGTTGAGGGACTCGTCCCAGATCTGGCATCCAGAGAGGGCTGGCGGTCCTCCACGCGATCCTGCGCCTCCTCTAGGCCTGGGGCCCAAGGGCAGCTTATCTGCACCATGGACTCAGTCACAGTTTAAAATCTGCCACCTGCTTGGATTGCTCTGACAGAAAAAAAAAAAAAAAAGCAGAGGTTTCCTTTTCTCTCCCTGTAATAAATGATACAATTCTGAGTCTATCACTGCCTTTCTTTGGAACCATGTTTAGAAGAGAGTAGCTTGTCCTACACTGGTCTACACTGGTTGCTGAACTTACCTGTATTCCTAACTGTTTTGTATATGCTGCATTTACACTTCCTTCTGGCGAGAAGGCATTTTCTTTTAAAGGAAACAAACTCTCAACAAATCATGAAGCTACATACAAGCTACGTATGCCTACAGAGCTCTGAATTCAGGTCCCAGTTGCTGTCACAAAGGAGTAAGAGGAGCTCCGACCCACCCCCTTTTCCTATCATAAAAGTGCATTAGCATGAGTTGCAGCTGCCACCACTGCAGTAAGCTGGTTTACAGATGTTTTCCACTGAGCATCACAATAAAGAGTACTATGAGCCATATCCGTGATGTCCCTCTGAGAAGAGGGTGGCCAGAAGGGACTGTGCACTGCATTCAGGACAACCTCAGACCAAATCAGTCCAGAACTTTGAATTGGGATAGTTTGAGTAGTCATAGTGAAGTCCTCAGCACCAGTCACACCACAGTGTTGGTGAGGGACTGGGTGACAAGGTCTCTGTGGTGCAATTGGGTGCACCATCTCTCTCTCCTACCACAGGGGTCATCTTTCTCTACCCAGGGAGGAGGATGTTGTGACCAAGATGTGGAGGTTGAAATAAGCAAGGCTGTGCCTATGTAGAGGTAGAAGCAGGAGGGAAAGGACAGAAGCAGGACTCCCGGAATGCCCTGTGCACAGCCATTCACACATGGGTTGGTGAAGCCCAGTGCTTACAAATAGGGGAAGAAAGAGGGTCACTGAGTCAGAAAGCAGATGATAAAAAGGATCCATAATGCTAAGCAAAGAGAAACAAAATACGAAAGAAGTCTAAGAAACAGCAGACAGACTGAACAGGACTAATAACTCTACATCTAATCCAAGTCCCCAGTGGAGAGAATGAGGCTGTGCTGGAAGCACCCGTTATCATACGTTGAATTATCCTCACATATTGCCTGTGTTTTCATAGTCATCTTTTTTGTTTCATCAATTACCGGTTTATTCTTAAGCTGATACTGTATGATTTTACTTTAGTTCTACCTTGTGTTCTGACTCTTTAGTGGGGGACTGGCCATTCATAGCTTTCCTCTTAAATTCCTTCCTATCCTTAGCTGTTTATTTTTTAACTATGAAGATGCTTCTTGGATGAGAGTTGGCGTGGTGTAGCCAGAGCTTCTCAGAGTGGAGACCCCAGTCCAGCTGTAGCCACAGCAGCAGCACCTGAGAAGGCATTGGAAATGCACATCCTTGTGCCCTCTGAAGCCCTGACTTGAAAACTGTGGGATGAGGGTATTTAAATATGGACACTCAAGTACTCATAATGAGTATGTGTGCTCTGAACCCACAGCTACAATAAAAGAGCTCCATTGGTGTTTTCCAGCATTCCTGTCCTCTTGCCCTTTTATTTTTCATCAGTATTCTTAGGTCTAAACTTTCCTGAAATTGATACTTTTTACCAAAGCTTGATTTTCCCATCTGAAGAAAGACAACTAGGATTGTCCTGCACATGAGGCTGGTGGCTGGACTGTCAACACATGGGACTAGTGGTGGCCCTTGCACTGTACATGGGATCACCAGGGGCTCTAGGCATGGATTGCATTCCGTACCTGTTATGGTTTAAATACATGGTGTCCATTAGAGACTCCTTCTTTGAAGACTTCATCACCAAGGTGATGATGTCCAAAGGTGGCGCATACAGCCGAGATAGGGTTATGCATGCCATTGATGAGTTAAGAGTGGAATAGCCATTAGGATGAATGAGGTTGCTGGGGGTGCTCACTTGAAGGGTGTATCCTGCCCCCAGCCCCTTCTCTCAGTGGCTGTTCCTTGCTCTTTGCTTATTGGCTGAGAGGTTAGAAGCTCTCATTCATGCTCTTCTGCCATGATCTTCCGGCCTTGGAGGCAGCCAACTATGGATGGAAACTTCTTAAACTCTAAGCCAAATCAATTTTTCCCCATTTAAGCTGTTTATGTCAGGTAGTTTTCAAAGTGATGACAGTGTAATGAATACACTCACCCCACCAGCCCCTGCTTGGCAGTTCTAGAATGTTTGTCTCTGCTAGTGACCTGATGACCTCAGAAGGCCCCATGTCACATGGTGACTACTCTACTCCCTCCATGAGGGCAGCACCAGGGGTGACTTCATAGGAGCCACACAATAACTTTTTAAATAACAAATTATCTTTTATGGGATGCAGAGTTTCAGTTTTCAAGATGAAAATAGTTTTGGGGAGGATGGAGGTGATGGTGGTACTGTAATGTGAATGCAATGAAAATGTCCAAACTGTAGACTTCAAAAATAGCTAAAAGAATATGTTTTATGAGACTACAATAAGATGACAAAACAGTAAGCAGCAGAGTAAACAGTCTTTCTGAGATGCAGTCCAGATACTGGAATATAGCATCATGGGGAGGACAAGAAGGAAGGAAGTGGGTCCCCTGGACCAAGGAAGAATCTAAAATGTGAATTGAAGCCCACAGAGAGAGTAAAAAGAAAAACTTAAATGAAGAAGAAGGTGGTAGCTGGTGCACTTTAGCCTGGAGTGGGACTCACCATGTGAGAGAAGCTGTTGGAACTGGGAGACACTGGTCACAGTAACAGTGGCTGCTGGCAACCCCAGAGGCCTCTGCAAAGAGATGCAGCAGTGGAAGACAGCAGCAGACATGGAAGACTACACTGGCTGGCAGTAAGTGCAGAGGACTCAGTTCTTCTGCGGGAGAGAGCAATTGGCTGGGAGTCATTGTGGAGTCGGGCAGGATAAGCCTGGAACCAAAACCACTGCCGGCTTCCTTCAGCAGCTCCTAGTTGGGTGCAGACCCGTGGAAATTGCTTGGACTGAGTCCTGTCCCCTTGAGCATTCCAGAGGCCATCACGTAGGTTCCCTGCCTGCTCAGGTCCACAGGCCCTGGCCTGTTCCACCCCTGCGCACACTCTACCAGCTATAGGGGAGCCAAACAGTCTTGCTCCAGAGAATTTGTAGCCAATTCAGGAAGTGACTGGGACACCACTACCAATGTGTATGAAAGAATCCAGGAATATGTCAAGATGAAGAAGGAAAAGGCAGGCTCTGGCATCCAACCCAAGCAGCACAAGTCCAGGAAAGGTAAACATGGAAGATTTCAGGAGTCGCACACCTGAAATGTCTGAAGTGATGTCAACTGAAGTAAAGAAACAACTTCATGAGGCTATAGAAGAAATTAGAACAGAAACACTATCTCAGGTAAAAGAAGAAATGAAAAACATAATAAAAGAATTGCTAAGCACCTCTAAAAAAGACATAGATTTAAAAAAATAGAGGAGCATAGGAAAATGAGGGAAAACATGAGTGAACAATATAAGAGAGATTTAGAATGCATGAAACAGATTCAGAGATATTCAGGAAATTAAAAACTCCACTGAAAGCTGGTAAAAACATTTGAAAGAAACTGAAGATAGACTTTGAAGATAGACTTTCAAACCATGAAGACAGGTTTACAGCTTGTGATTGCAAAAGGAAAGATCTCTTAAAAATAACAAGGAATCAGGAAGTAACAATTCAATGACTGCAAGACAATACAAACAAGCATAACTTAAGAATTAAAGATGTGAGTGAAAAAGCAGGGGTCAAGACAAATGACGTCAGGACTCTATTTATAGAAATAATTTCAGAGAATTTCCAAGCATGGGAAAAGGAAGTGGCATTCAAATAAGTGAGGTATATAGATCTCCAGCTAGCCATAACCAAAACAAATCTACACCCAGGCACATAATCAAGATCCCAGAAATTCAACTCAAGAACAGAATACTAAAAGCTGTTAGAGAAAAGAAACTGATCACCTATAAAGGAAAACCCATCAGAATCATGGCAGACTTCTCAACACAAACCATCAAGTCAAGAAAAGGCTGGAGTGAAGTACAGCAAGTCCTGAAAGAAAACAACTTCCAACCCAGACTGATGTACCCTGAAAAACTTTCTTTCAAAATTAAAGGAGAGAAACAAGACACTTCCATGACAAAGAAAAACTGAAGGAATCATGACCACCAAACAAACCCTACAAAGAATACTAAAGGACATTCTAGAGAGAGATAAAAATGGCCATGGTCTCAGGAACAATGGCAGAGGGGGACCATCAAGTGGTGGCAGACAATTGAATGGAGAGGAAAAATATGGAGCCAATGGCAGGAAAATAGCTTGGCAGAGTCAAAGCAGTGCAAGTTGGCCATAATCATGAATGTAGATGGCCTCGATTCACCAATAGAAAGAAACACGGACAGAGTGGATCAGGAGACAGGATCCATCAATATGCTCTATACAAGAAGCACATTTAACTAGAAAGAAAATTCATAGACTGAAAGTCAAAAGAGAGAGAACCATGCCCTATGTGACAGGGAACCAGAAAAAAAGTAGGGGTAGTTTGCCCATCCACTGCAGAATGGATAAGAAAAGCATGGCATGTTATACAATGGAAACCTACTCAGCTATAAAGGAAGATAACCTCAAAGCTCTTGTAGGTAAATGGACACAACTTGAGATCATACTCATGGATGAAATGGTTCAGAGTCACATGGGTGAATTTCATGTTGCCTCCCTAGCATAACAAACTAAAGGAGCTAGTTGAATCCAAAATACACAATACATACTGTGAAAGTGAAAGGGAAGGAATTATCTAAATAGTGAAGGCAGTGGCCATAATCTATTAATCTATTATCATGATTTGAAACTCATAATGTCTTCATTGTTCTGTTTAGTTCGGTTTGGTTTTATTGTGTTTTGTTTGATTTTTATTATACTCGATGGCATGGACAGCTATTTCAAGCATAACAAAATATATAATTTCAGCCATCATGGATTTCCAATTGTCTTGTTTCAAAGCCCTGGATTACTTTCATTGTTTCATTTTGATTGATTTTACTCTATTCTGTGTTGTTTTATTGTATTGTCTGAAGGTATAGGCAACTACTTTGAAGTAACAAGAAGCATTATGGTAGCCACTGCTGTTTTACTATTATCTTGAAGTTCTGTATTGCTTTCATTGTTTTGTTTTGTTTTGTTTTTTTCACTGGTTTTATTCTGTTCTATTTTGTTAGATTTTATTTATTCCTGATGGCACGGGCAGTTATTTTGAAGATAAGAGGCATTATGGTAGCCATTATTGATTCCCTTTTACCTTGTTTTGAAGTCATGTACCATGTTCATTGTTTTGTTTTGATTGACTCTATTCTGTTTTATTTTGTGTGGTTATATTCTCTTCAAAGTGAAAAAAAAAAGAATATGTTTTGTGAGGTATATTTTACCCATCCCTTCCATGGTCCCTAGAGGAAGTAGGAACAGATGGGGTGCCTGTTCCAGAGCATCCAACACAGTGTGCAGCTTGTCTGAGTGAAGCCCACCTCAGCAGGGCTGGGCTGGGTGAGGAGGTTTAGCTCCTTAGGACCTTGGCAGTGCACCCTCCACCTTTTGGGACTGATGTGGCTCTCTCCGCCAGGTGTCTCCCGAGCAATGAAAAGGCTGCTTTCCCATTGGACTGGGAATACCTTCTCAGAGGGAAGAATTTGCCTGTAGACCTAAGGTTTTTGCTAGGCCCCCAGTTGTGGAGCTGAAGACATCCTGGGTGACTTTTCCTTTGATGTCACCAGTTAAGCCGAGGTGCATTTTAGCAGATTCTAGGATTTGTAGTGGAACAGTCTCTACTCGTGTCCCAAGAGATAAGAGACCTGCTTTCCCCCTTGAGCTGAGTCTGCAGCTTCATTTTTGATGCTCCACTGAGACACCACGTTCAACCAGACTGAAATGGCCTGCTCCAGTGTGCTTGCTGAGCAGGGGGTCCTCATGGCAGGGCCGGAGCTCCCGAGGATCTTTAACATGTTCTGAACCTCACTGTGTTTTTGTGTGGCTGTCACACGAAAGACACACTAGTGAAACGGAAGAATTGGGAGGTTATGGAAAACAGTGAAAAAAGAAACCCTTAGACCAACAAGGGTGGTCACTAATGTCAAATGTCCAAAGGTCCAATAGGTTAAGTTTTGATTTCTCCTCTGACTTCCCTAACAAAAGCCACTGTACCACTGAAAGTCAGCTGTGTGATTCACTGGACTTCTTAGGTAATAGCCCCACCCTGAAACATGCCACAGTGTCCCTCTGCCCCAGTCCTGTGCTGCCTAGACACCTAGATGATTTTTGACCCTGCCCTATTCCTATTTATCTTTGAAGACAGGATGCCTGTGGGCCAGAGGCCCTTCCTTACCTGGAACTGGCAGCGCCCAAGGTGGCTGTGAGTGTGACCAACAGGCAACCTCTCCCTTCATTTTAATCCCACTGGCATGCTAAGTGACTCTGCCCTCCCAGTGAGATGACCATTCGTAGTAGCCATGGTGATACCTGAAAAGAGCAACCAACAAAGTCAAAAGACGTAGTGACCAAGTTCCAGGGCCATCTCCTCCCATCCCCAGAAAAGAAGGCAATGATTTTCTTTCCCCCTCCTCATTTCTCACGCCTTACACTTATGACTTGCTCACTCCTATCAGCATCACAAGATGGTTTCTGAGTCTGTCTCATATTTCTTGGCCAAGAAGAAAAGCCTCTTTCATTGCTGAAGAAATACTGGATCTCAGTGTTAGTTCTGAGAGGGAGAAAGGACAGGGTTTGGTGTCAATCACTGGCATTAACTGGGTGCAGAGCAGGAGGTAGTGGATTCCGGGCAGAGATGCTGGAGAGATCTCAGAGGAAGCCGCACAAGACAGCTCCACTAAAAGTCCAGGAGCCACATGGGGCCTGGGGTACAGCACTTGCTCAGTATTTGCAAAGCCTTCATCCCGTCCCCAGTTCTGCCTTTCCCACGGTGGTGCCCAGCAGATTGTATGTGTAACTGTGTGATCTCAAGCTGCTGAAGAATTCTAAGTCTCAGTTTTTGTATTGGGAGCCTGGGTCCCTCTGCCCAGAGGACACCACTCTTCACTACTCAGCCCACAGCTGGCAACAGGATCTGCATAGCTCAGCATGGCTGGGGTAGGTCCCACCACAGAGAAGGATTCTTTGGCAAGTTGGGAAAGCCCCATCTCCTCATCTTCATAATATCTTTTCCAGAGAAGCATTAATGTCCCCAAGCCATAGATGAGCTCAGAGATATTGACGATTGGGCCCCAGGGCCTCCAGTGAAGCAGCATTAGAGGCTGGATTTCTGCCCAGGTTTGTGTCTGACTATTTCCCTCCCTCAGACCTTAAGCAGAAGACAGGAGAAGACCACGCAGATGGGTCACAAAGCTCCCCTGGGCTCAGCTCAGGTGGAACGAGACCCGGCCAGGTGACCCTAAAGAAAGGTGGATGTGGTAGTGGCCTCTGCTTTTGAAAATTTGGAGAAACCAAAAGAGGTGGAGGAAGGAAGATGACCCACAGCCCACCTGTCCTTGTGGCTGGGTCACCTGAGGCTAGGACACCTATGGAGACATATGGGGGCAATGGGTTTCTTTTGAGACACAAGAAGCCCACGGTTGTCTCACCCACACTGTCCTTGGACAAGTGATCTGTGTAAGTCTCTATGGATAAATTGAGGCGTGTGTTGTCCTACCCTTGCTGGTTGGCCGTATTGACCCCTGAGAGGAAGAGGCTGTGCTAGAACCTGTGTCCCATTGCTTTGGAGAACCCAGAACACAGCTGATAGGGAAGGGAGGGCTTCCTGCTGGGCCGAGGCTGTGACCAGGTCAGAGCCAAGCAGGTGACACCTGGGCTTCCCAGGACCTCCATTTGCAGGAATCCAGCAGCTGGCAGACTGAGTGGCAGTGTCTCGCTCAATGTGTCCCACACTGGCACATGGCTGAGGCTCCACACGAAAGTCAGAGTGAGGCCAAGAATGAGAAGGAAGGGTGAGACCTGGGGTGCAGACTCACTGACAATGTGTGGAGTCACCACGACCCCTGACTTTCTACCTGCCCAGGTCTCTGACTCAGCTCAGTCCCGGTATCTCCTGACCTCAGAATGCTGGGCTCTCTGGGGTCAGGCAGCATTGGAAGCAGGCAGAAGGTGAAAGGGGCAGTGGGCTGTCCTGTCACACCTGTCCCTTAGAGCAACAGGACCCCAAGAAATCTCTCCGATAAGTTTCCCTTCTGCCTCAGTGAATAGGCCTGTGTCAAACGGTCATCACTGAGAGCCAGAAACCCGAGGAAGCAGACACCCAGATGTCCTGTGACCAAGATAAGGAACAGTCAGGATTCAGGAGAAGAGGGTGGCTTTGCACTTAGTGGCCAGGCAACCAGTGAGCAGGGGAGCCTTATGGAGCTGAGACAATGTCACAGAGCAAAGAGCAGCACCTGGGAGGGATATGTCTGGAAGGGCCCAGACCTGCTGTCCGACTAAGAGAAAAGAGCCTGCTGGGAGCTGTGCCCACCTCGGGTGGGCATCACAGGGACACTTTACACCTGCATGAGCTTATCCTTTCCTTCTCCCATGGCAGAAGCCATCCACGTCTCTGATGGCAGTGTCCTCCAGCCCAAGGACATGCTGGTCACTCCATGGTCAGTGTAAAAGGTGGAACTTGCTGCAGTCCTTGAGGGACGAGGAGGGGGTGAGGTTTCACAGCCCTCAGGAAGGGGCGCTACAAAGAAGCCCATGTGGATGGGGCTCAGTTTGGGTCGGTGGAGCAGGCTCCTCATTGTGGCTGTGGAATGTGAGGGGCGAGTCTATCTATCACCATCTCAACAAACCAATCTGTAGAGAAAGGGACCAGAACTAGAATGAGGCTGATCTTGATAACAAAGGAACAGTCATTCTTTGTAGCCAAGACAGAGTGCATCTGTGGTTATAACAAAACGCCTGAGATCAGGAAATTTATAAATTTGGGGATTATTTAGCACATGGTTCTAGAAGCTGGGAATTCTAAGAGCATGGAGTCATGGTCTCCCAGGCACTTGGGAGGACCTCCCCATGGCATCTTAAGATGGTGGAGGGCGTCACGGAGCAAGGGTGTGTAATGAAGGCAAAGTTCGCACAAGGAGAATCTCTGAGCTGTTTATTGTTCACACAAAGGATAAGAAACAAGGTGAGGTGCAACAGGTAGGGCCGGGCAGCAGAGGGCGCTGCGCAGCCGCTGCAGTGCAGAAGCAAGGCCAGGCTGACCTCGGGCACTGCAGGGTAAGTAAGGGTATGTCTACTGAGACAGGACTCAGGCACAGGGCACCAGGTACGGATTTGGAAGGAGAAGCATCGCTGGCAATAAACATGCACGCACGAGTGTATATTTTGTGTGTTGAAGGGAGCAGAGCGTAGTCATCACAGCATGGGCCGTGGACCAGGGAGGGTGGAGGTCAAGACCTGGTGCCTGCACCTCTGTGAAAACTTGAGCCCCTCGCCTGGCCTTCCTGATGGTTCCTGCAGCGTTAAAACGAGCCATGGATGCTCCCCCGTGGATTGTGTGAAGACTTAGTGAGCTGCAGGGAAGGAGGCTGCACACTGCAGACCCCCAGGAAACACCAACCAGCATCATTGGTGGGCACGGGGGTTCCCAGCCAGGCCCTTACAGAACGTGGCCTCCCGTGTGTTCTCTGTGCGTGGGTTCTGTGGTTTCTGCATGGCTGCGTGCTCACCCATTACCCGCTCTCTGATCCTCTCAGGACCC
>RJWT010051683.1:0-10680 GCA_004365215.1 Cuniculus paca
TAGGAGAAAATAACCTATGTTTTGCTAAATTTGCAAGTCTAAGTGTACTGAGACAGCATATATCACTTTTTATTAAACTAATGAAGGTAAGTCAGTCATAGAACAATTAATTGTGGAAACCTGATTTCAAGTGCATAATAAAGAGTCTTTCCAAAGACTGTCGTATTGGCTGTTTATGTCATTTCAAATGTGTTCTAAGAAACACAGAGACAAAATTTGCTCACCAACAAATGATTTTTCACAGCTCTAGAGTAAAATTATTCTGTCAATAAGAAGCCCATGACTTCAATTACAAAGCTAGTTTAAGTTGATGTTCACAACCCTTCTGTTAACTGCTGACATTTTCACAGGTGTTCGCATGGTGTGAATGTGGAGTCTAAAACAGAATTCCAGCAGAACACACACAATCAGTATCTCATCGGTAGTCACCAGGAAAGTTTTACAGATTACACCAGGTCTGATTTGTACCCAATTTGCATAAGGAATTCTCACACAATCACAGAATATTAGAATCAATCAAGAAGCACATAACAGTTCATCTAATGTAACTCCTTGAAATTAAAGCTCAGGGAAATAAAATGATTCACCTAGGATCTCACCGCTAGTGAATGACACAGCCAGGAAGAGATAGTTTCCTTCCAGTAGGTCTGGAGTTGCCTGTCCCTCTTTTTCCATAGCCTGTAGGTTTGCATACACTGTAGCTGTACTCCCGTAAAAAGAACACTAAATGTGGAGTCAAAGAACTAAGTTTTAAGTCCTGGACTTGACACTTTTGAGATTTATAATCTCAGTCAAATCATGTTACCTTTCTGTGCTCCATTTTTCACATTTCCAGTATCTCACTAGGCCCAGTAGAGTAATAGGGATACTGGCTGTTTATTAATACGTGTTCTCCAGCCAACTTGTCAATTCTAGAGCAGTGCGGCATACCTAGAAATTAAATCACTTTGAGTTCTGTCAGCATTATATTTCTTTATTACATACTCATTTGCTATTAGAGTGAAAAGTCATGATGAAAAACAGGCAAGTTATATTCAATCATAGTAGATTTAATGGAGAAAAAAATTTTTCAGGAACCTAGAAAAAACAGCAGTAATTTTAAAACCTGAAAATTATCTGAGATAAAGAAAATGGCATCAGATGGACACTAAAATTACAGAGGAAATATGAAAGAATACATTAAGAATATTAAGCAGCAAAATGGGAAATAAAAGAGCAAGGTTTGTAGGAAAGACCAGCTAGAGAATGAAAGACATTCATATTCAAAACAATTTCAATGGAACTTAAATATCAAAAGAAACATGCTTGAGTGCCAGATCTCATCCTTGAGTTGTCAGTTTGTGGCTATTTACAATAAAATAGTAGAGGAGAACCTTTGAAGATATATAACTGCTAATATCCCCACATGTAAAGACACCTGTAAAAATCTGAAATAAATTTACTCTAAAGTCTTAGAGTCCTTGATGTTAAAAAAAAACAAATTAAATTTTCCATGTATTCAAAACTAATCCTATTTGATTCTATTTCATATAAATGGATTATTTCTTATATAAATACCCTGATAGAAAAAGTTTCTTTGAATTACTATCCCCCAAAGATTTAGATTTTCAAGACTGATTTTCAAGAGATAAAGCACTCATACTCTTTAGCGGTAAGTTTTAAATGCCCAGGATATTCAATCATATTCATTTCTACTGAAGGAATATTGTATCTAACAAGAATTTAGCACTTTTTTCCCCTAGCCAATGTGTCAAAAATGACTTTTTTTCATCTTTCTGATAAGCACCCTGAAATATATGTGGTCATTCATATGCAAACAAAGAGGCCTCTGTGATTTCCTATGCTGTTTTATGGAAGATTTTGTTTTACAGTCACAGTGTTAATGGTTATCCTACAGTTTGGCTTTGCAGTGTCATTTCTTTTCAACCTATTTGTACCTCTGATATGAACTGCCATAAAAGACATTTAGTCTAAGTGTCTAAAAGCCACTTTCTCAACAACGTCAGAAGTTTAGATAGATGATTACATAACTGCCAAAATAATCATTCACAAATACATTGAGACAGGCAAAATGTACCTGAGTCTATTTTTGGCTGGTGAAGCTTTTACCATTTTTGGTAGTGTGAACAGTTCACAAGCACAGAGTCTCAGCTCAATGCAAACACAGCAATAGCTTTGATTTGTTTCTATGGTTTCAAATTGCTGCAGATGACACCCGTAACACAGCTACCAGCAACACCCCTTGCTAAAACTTCGGTTGCGGCACCTGCTTTCCTTCCTTTAAGAAATGCTATCACAAAATTAGTATTCTTTATTTTCTGAGGGGTTTTCTTTTTCCTTTTTAATCACTCCTTTAAGAGGGTAACTCCTTTACTGTTTGATATGCCTTTCATTTAGAGAGAAAAATGTTTGGTTTGGGTTTACAAAATATCTTAGTACTATAGAAAAGAATCCTGAATTTTGGTTTCATGAGTTCCTCTTTTATGACTGCTTCTTGACTCAGTATCACAGATATTTAGTGAGTTATCAAGGAGCCTAATCCAATCTTCCATTAGGATATTCGGCCATGTAACCATCTCTTTCATTAGACGAAAAAATTTAAGGGAAATACTATGTATATGTTAAAGTAGGCTGACATTTAACAAGCCCCAATCAAGGTTAGATGTATTGATTATGATAAAGGTAAACAGAATAAAAGAGCTTCCATACTTTGGGCCTACCACTTTCATTGCAAACTCATGAGAGACACTTGTGGAGTTGGTACTCTGCAAAAATACGCACCATATCCTACAGGGCTGT
Source organism: Cuniculus paca (assembly GCA_004365215.1). Taxonomy (NCBI): domain Eukaryota; kingdom Metazoa; phylum Chordata; class Mammalia; order Rodentia; family Cuniculidae; genus Cuniculus; species Cuniculus paca. The sequence goes on from RJWT010051683.1 coordinate 2,800, forward strand.
TATGGTTTGCATCTAGGTGTCCCCCTCAAGCCTCATGCAGTCAAGTAGGCAGCTGAAGGTAGCATTTGTGATTAGTTCATTGTCTAACGCTGAAGATTAGTGGTGTCAGTGCTACGCCCGACCAAGGGCAGAGCCAGCATACAATATAAGGGAAGAAAGAAGGCGTGTTTTTTCCCTTTTTTACCCTTTTTTACTCTTGTCTCTTGTGCCCACCATGAACGGCTGCCACTCAGTCATGCTTCCCTGCCTTGCAGCCAACTGAGTATGGACTGAAAGCTACAAAAACTGTAAGCTAAATAAGCCTTTCCTCCTCTAATTTGGGGCATCAGGTATGTTGTCTCAGCAACCAGAGAAAAATAACCAAGATAAGGGCTTTGGTTAGAACTTTTTGTTATATTCTCCTCCTTATGTTGCATAGGATGCCCTTCATTTCTGTCACAACCTGAGTAAACTTATTTGGAAATAATGTCTCTGTAGCTGTAATTATTTAAGACGAGTTGTATGACTGAATACATCTCCAGAGAACCTATTTTCATGTAAATTTCCAAATAATTTCCAAACAAATTCAAAAATTTATTTTCAAATAAATTGGAAAAAATTCTTTCCAAATAAGGGTATATTTCCAAACAGGGTTATGTGTTAGAACTTGAAATCCAATCATTGCAGTAATTATTAGAGGATAAACATTCATAGAGACACACAGGGAAGTAGACCATGTAATAATGGGCAGATTATAGAGTGATGTAGACATAAAGCAAACAACACCAATGTTATGGCTTGTGTCTAGATGTCCCCCTAAAGACTCATGCAGTCATAGGTGGGACTTTTTCAGAGGTGGCTGAATCTAGAGTGTGTGATGCTGGGATTAAAGGTGTGTGATTACTGAATCAGTCCACTGATTGGTTTGGCACCACCATAATCCTAGTAATCTAGAGTATAAAAGGGGCAGAAAGAAGCTATAAGGGCCCTTACTTGTTTTGCTACCTTTTGCCACCATGAACTGTTTCCCCTCTGTAATGCCTGTCTGCCGTGCCACCATGCCTTGGAGTCAACTGATTTATGGACTGAAGCCTCTACAAACTGAGCCAAACAAACCTTTCCTCCTTTAACTCTGGGTGTTAGGTATTTTGTTTCAGCAATAAGGAAAGTAACTAAGACAACCAATAACTGCCAACAGCCGCCAGAAACAAGAAGCAAGACATACAACAGAATCTCCTTCAGAGCCAACAGAAGAAACTAACCCTGTTAACATTTGGATTTCAGACTTCTTTTCCCCCAACACATCTCCAAACTATGAAAGACTAAGTTCCTATTATGTTGAGTCATCTAATTTATGTTACTTTGTTACAATAACTCCAGAAAACTAATACACTTTGTAGTGGCTAACCTTCATATACAGTGTCTCCTTTGTCCATTTTCCAAAGGCTTAGACTAAGTTTCCCCCCTGCCTTACCCCATCCATTAAAATAATGTGCAAACTCCTCTGTTACCCACAGGTATATGGCTGTTTAATCTCTACTCTTTAAAAAAATACACTTTTTTTGTATTGGTAATTACTTTATGAGAATAGAATTTGATGACTAAAGATAGGATACATGCTTTGGAGCTCCTGGTTCTCTGGTCTTTGGACTCAAGGATTTAGCAGGGGATCCCCACCTTCACCCCTCAAGACTCAGATCTTCAATGTGGAACTAGAAATTATGCCATTAATTCTCCTGAATCTTGGGCCTTTAAAGTTGACCTGAATAATACCACCAGATTTCCAACTTGCAGACCACATACTGTTAGATTTCTTTGCTTCCATGAAAGTATGAGTTAATTCCTATAACATACCTTCTCTTGTATTTCTATAGCTGTATGTATCCTACTGGTTTTGTTCACCAGAACCCTGGCAAATACAAAAGAGGACTTGAAAACGGACTTTAAAAGTCTTATAGCACTATGGAGAAGGCAGAAATGAGTGCTGAATGGGCCAACCTGCAGTATATGACACTTGAAACTGGAGTGTTTATGCAACATCCATTTAGAAATGACTAGTAAGCAATTACTTATATAACCCCAGGCGTGAGGAGATAAGCCTAAGATCAAAAGTTTGAAGAGATTAATCTATAGCAATAAATCTATAGGCAGTCAAATTCATGGGAGTGGATGAGCTAGATCAACTATGAAAAGGGAGTATAGCAAAGCGCAGGGGAAATCCAGGAAGAACATGTACATACACAAAGACAAAAGAAGAGAGGGATGGATAGCAGGAGGGAGGGCAAGCAAGACACTACAAAGATACTGAGAAATAAAATACAAAGTAAGAGAAAATAGGCAAATATGACAAAAAAATTGGAGAGTATAACCAAAATAGGAAATAAATAAGAATATATTAGCAAACTCTTACATGTGTAAAAATAAGCAATGCAAAATTATTGGAACATAAACAGCAAGAGTAGATTGATAAGTGCTACTTCAAAACCCAATTATATAATTGATGAAAATAAGTGTGAGCCTTATTGTTACAGATTACACTAAAATTATTTTTATTTTGTTTCTAAACTATGTTATCAGGAGACTACATGTAACTATGAGTAGCAAAGCTAAACCAAAGACTGAAGACATTATCTTAATGAGTCAGGTTAAACTTGAACTTGTTATGTTTATTGTGTTTAACACCATAGACTTAATCATTATAAGGCTTGTCTATATTATATCTATAGACAAGCGAATTCTTGGGAGTGAATAATCAAATAAATACAGGAAAATGGTGATTTGGGCTTAGTAAAAAATAAAACTGTGTACCAGATTTGCAGAAAAGTAGCTCTTCTATCTAAATTTACAAAGCAATAAAAAATATAAGGAATGGTTTTAAAGAAAATGTCTACACATTATATTCATGATTTCTGTAAATGCAAGTGCCATAATTCTTCATTTCAAAATATTTCAAGCTATGTCATGTTAAGGAGACGCGCCATTATTATGGCTTAAAAATCTCTCCTGAAATTTGTAAATAGGATTCCAAATGCTTTCTGGTCACTTATAGTTCATTGGATTCACTCTAAATTCAATTTAACAAAAGTTCTCAGTACATCCCAGGCACAAAACACTGCAAAACCTGAGGAGTCACAAAACAGTAAGACACTGACTCTGCCCTCATGTTTTAATCAGAAAGAAAAATGTGTAGTTACATTCCTTTGACAAATACAAAGGAAGGAGTTGAAGCCTCAAGGGATAAAATGGACATCCAAGGGCGCATAGTTATTGTTGGCAGTAAGGCCAAGATTTTCCTTTTCCTAAACTCAGTCACTCATTACCACAGCACATTAAACTGCAAGGAAAAATGGCAAAATAGAGTCATCTCTTGAGGCTGAAAAAAAGAACGATTAAGCCCAAAGTAAATGTTAACTGGAATTCCCCTCTGGCAAAACTCATCTGGAAAACAGGCAGGAGGAATTGCACTTTAAAAATAGCTAAATGGGAGAGCCAAATCGTCCGCCTCCGCCCGCGGGTCCCCTTCGTGGGAAGGAACTCCCTGCGTGCGGCCAGGCGCCTTGCACAGAGAGCCAGCAAATCCACCGCTGCCCACTGGCCACCGACAATAGGAGCTTGCTTCCTGGCAGCCAGTTGGGAGCAGGGACACACAGCCAGGTAAGCCCTGTGCACCTGCAGGCTGCCATTGGAGACCCTTGGTTCCTTTGGGCAGCCACCACCCACTGGGAGAATCAGGTATGTGCACCCCTGTGTGCCTGCCACCATAGCAGGAGTCCCAGGGTAGGCAGGTAGGCTGAGAGAAGCAGCCCCTCCACCAGGCACCCCTGGCCACTGGGAAAGCCCCCGTGTAGCGGTACAGGTCTGGAGAAGCCCACCTTACACTCTGCTACCTCTCTGTAATCCTGGAGTCAGAGGAACCCAGGTGTCTGTCCCATTCCCCTACACCTTGGAGGGGCAGCCATTGTGGGAAGTGCTTGGGACCCTACAACCAGCTTGTTGGGAGGAACCCAGGAGAATGACAAGAGGAAGGAGCAAAAGGCAATCTCAGACCTCCAGCCGACAGAGAACAAATCTGGGAGACATAGTCATGGAAGAAAATGGAAGTCATACATCTCAACTCTCTGAGAGGATAACCAAAGAAATAAGGAAACAACTTCATGAGACTGTAAAAGTAATCAGATCAGAAATAATATCTCAGATGAAAGTAGAAATGATGTGGGCAGCTAGTTCAAACACAATGGCATGTATTATGTTAATCATGGCTTGTTTCCAATTAACTCATTTTGTAATCCTATAATGCTTTCATTCTTCCATTTAATTGGTTTTATTCTGTTTTATTTTGTTTGATTTTATTATATGTGATGGTATGAACCGTTATTTTAAAGAAAAAGAGACATTATAATAACCATGGTTCATTTCCTGTTATCTGGTTTTAAAGTCCTATAATGCTTTCATTCTTTTGTTTTGATTGGTTTTAGTCCATTTTCTTATTATTTGATTTCACTGTGTATGAGGGTATGGACAGCTATTTTGAAGAGAACAAGAGCCACTAGGGAATCCATTGTTGATTTCCTATTGCCTTGTTTTGAAGACCCATAATGCTCTCATTCTATTGTTTTGCTTGGTTTTATACTATCTTGTTTTGTTGGATTGTGTTATGTGTGAAGGTCTGGACAGCTATTACAAAGAAAACAAGAGACGTTATGGTAGCCACTGTTGATTTCCTGATGTCTTCTTGTGAGGTCGTGTGTTACTTGCATTGTTCTTTCCTGATTTGCTTTGTTCTGTTCTGTTCTGTTTTGTATTGTTTTATTCTCTTTAAAATAAAAAAAAATAGTTAAATGCAGGGATCCTTGTGGGAAAAGGAGTAGAGTATGGGATGGAACACGCCAACCTCAAGGCTTCAGTGTGGAGCCTTAAGAGTAAGAAATTGTTACAGGTAACTGAGTTAGATAAAAACATAGGCAGTCAGACAGGACTAGGCCCTTGAAGGAACCAGTGCAGAAGGTCAGATACCCTGCAACTGTGGGGGAGACACACACCTCCTGCTGTGGGCCAGACCTCAAGACAAAAGATAAATCAAATGCCCCCAAATACTTCCTAAGGATAAGCATCAGGAATTGATATTCTAAATAGGTCTCTATCAACCTTAGGAAGACAGGAGTCACCATACCAACCCCCTACAAGAAAAGTCACTATTGTATTCATGCCCATTTGCTATGTGACTTGATTCCCCATTTGTCCCCCATTTAATCAATTTTACCTGAGCAATTAATCTTATTGGTTGACCATAGTTTTGTCCCACCTCATGCCCACCTTGTGAGTTCCCATGTTTTACCCACCTTAGACCTGCCTCAAATTTTGTGGTTTTACTCTATAAAAGTCCCTAGAAAAGACAGAGTCTTTGGCAACCCACTCGGGACCCCTTCTGTCTCTCTATCAGACAGAAACTTTCCTTCTCTCAATAAATATATTCTGCTCTTAACCTCCATTGTTGATAAAATTCATTCTTTGATTTTAGAGAACACAAACTCATACTGGACATATAGTAGGTCGAAAGTTTCATATCCCTATATCATAACCAGCAGGCCAAAATGAAACTTTAAAAGTTAGAAATTGTTTCTTTAAAGACAAGTAATTTGTCCAAAATTCCTCAAGCCTAGGGTGGGGAAGAATGGGAATTCCTAAGGTGGGCATAAGGTGGGACAGAACTATGGTTAACCAATAAGATTAATTCCTCAGGTAAAATTGATTAAGTCTGGGACAAATGGGGAAGCGAGTCTCATTGCTAGAGCATGTTTAACAAGCAGTAACTCTTCCCTGTAGGGGGTCGAGATAGGTGACTTCTGGCTTCCTCAAGGTGCTGGAGACCTATTTAGAATATCAGTCCTCAGGAAGTGGGTGCATTTGTTTGATCTGTTGTCTCCGGTCCAGCCCACAGCAGGAGATGTTCCTCTCCTTCACAGTTGCAAGGTATCTGAGTTTTTTGCATTGGCTCCTTGGAGGACCTGGCCCTGTCTGAGTGCCTACAATAATTCTAACTAACTCGGCTTCCTGTAACACTGGTACTGAAAAACCAACAGAAGAAAAGACCCTATCTCAAAATTTCAAAAGCTTTTTTCCTACATGCAAACAATGTATATTTTGAGAAGGACTAGGCTTTTGATATAAATACTTTCAAGTGGGAGCGATATCAGTAAGATGCCAGAATAGGAGTTTCTAGTATTCATTTCCTCATGAAATTTCAGCTTCAACAACTATCCATGAACTAAAATACCCTCAGAAAAGTTAAGGAGTTTGGGTGAGAGAGTAAAGCACTTGGATGGTGCATAGAAACAAGATGCACTGTGAGAGGCTGAGGCAAAAGGACTACCGTGAATTCAAGACCAGCCTGAACTACAGAGACCCTAAAAAGAAAAAAGAAAAAGAATACAAGAAAAGAAAGTAAAAGAAAAGAGAAATAAAATGCACTGAAGAGAGGAAGAGGGGAGAGAGGATATTTTCATATTACCTGATGCCACTCTTCTCCCAAGCCCAGACAGCACAGCTAGGAGCCTCTCTTCCATATGAGAAAAGAGCATAAAGCCTAAACCTGACTAATATACCCCGGTGCTACTATTTTAAATAAATACCTTAACATTACACTTCAAAAACTGGGGAAAAAAAGAAAAAGAAAAAAAAAATCACGAAGCCCAAAGTAACAGAAAAAAGGAATAAAACTCAGAGCAAATATAAACATAATTCTAGAGAGACACTACTAAAGATAATAAAAGTAAAATAGTTTGAAAAGAAAAACAAAATGGATGAATCTTTAGTCACACTAAGAAAAAGAACACACAAATAAATAGAAGTATGAATAAAGAAGAGACATTACTGCCAATATTAAAAAAGATACCAAGGATCACACAAGAGACTACTGAAAACGATTGTACACCAATAAATTTTGTAAAGATGGATAAATTCCTACAAATGTAGAAACTACTAAGACTGACTTATGAAGAAATAGAAAACATAAACAGACCAACAGATAAGGAGACCAAATCAGTAATCAAAAATCACCCAATGATAAAAGCCCAGGACCTGACAGCTTCACTGGAAGAGTCTACCAAGCATTTAAAGAAGAATTAACACAAGTATTTCTCAAAGCATTCCCAAAGACCGAAGAAGAGAGAACACTTCCAAACTCATTTGATAAGGCCAGAATTATTTTGATATCAAAGGCAGACAGGAACTATCAAAAAAGAAAAGAAAAGAAAAGAAAAGAGAGAAAAGAAGAAAGTACAGGCCAATATCCCTGATGAACATAAACAGCAGAATAGCAATCAGCAGCAAAATACAGCCTTTCTGGGACACGGAATCCAGACAGCTGTAAAATAACAACTTGGTGAAAAGAAAAAAAGGAGATCTCTGAGAATTGCGAGGGAGCTGGCAAGAAAATTAGAAAGTACACAGAAGTTGGAGAAATTGAGCACAACACAGAGAAAACAAAAAGAAGCAGTCTACAAGAAGCTGACCCAACTCCTGGAGAAGAAAACGTCTCTCCACAGACACCAGATAAGCCCGCACAGTCAGGAGCTCCAGGAAAAAACAACGAACAGCAGCACTAGCCCCAAGAAAGCCCAGGGTTGTTGTAAACTGCAAAAATAGCATGAAAGTTTTCTCCAACAGTGGCTCCTTCCACAGGGTAGGAAACAATTGAAGAAGGAATTCACTGCAGCACCTCTATATATTGCCAGGGAGTGTTTACTCAGGTTCTAGTTTGTGAAGGGGTTAAGACTGAGCCTCAGAAGAACTAAAATACAAATTTACTTCAGGGATCCCAGCGTTATGTCCCTACAGTGATTTGGTGAGAGATGGCTAAAGGAGACAGTCACTGAACAGGTGAGGGCTGGACATAGACTCCCC
>RJWT010051684.1:0-10670 GCA_004365215.1 Cuniculus paca
TAAAAGCTTGTATTTGAGAACTCAAATAGTAGAAACTGCTTTCTTCTTTTTTTGCTACTGACTCTACTAGAAATATAAGTAGACTGATATGTGCAGAACTTTAGGGTATTAGAATGACAATTAAAAATTAAAAGAAAATAAAATGAAACCTATATAAATCTTTTTTAATATAACAAAAAAATTGTTGATTATTCATTAGGTAATAATCATTCAAGTTATTTGATCATTTATGATTATTTAATTTTTTTCACTTTTGAATTACTAATTCACAAATAGATGAAAACTATAGACTCTTTTGAAGACAAAGGCATATTCAACAAAAATCTTGATATGCCAGTTCTGTGGCATCTGCCTGTGAACCTGGCTACCTGGGAGGCTGAGGCAGGAGGATTCCTTGAGTCTAGTCATTCAGGAACAGCCTGAGCAACACAGTGAGTGTTCATCTCAAAAAAAAAAAAAAAAACAAAGTAGACAAACAAACAAACTAAAACAAGAAAAACTTTGTACAAAGCTTACAGGAAGTTGATCCCTAAAAGGGGAGTCTACAAATTACTAGATTGAAATAACAAAACATTGTATTGAAATTATTTTAACTGTATGTTTTGCATAGTTTATTAATTCCATTTTTAGCAGTGTTAAAGCATAAATTTAGGCATATCAAAATTGTGAAGTTTGAGCAAATGGTTAGTCATGAATTTGTACCAGACCACAAGGTACAGGGCTCCTCTGAAACAGTAAAGGAGACACATTTACAAGGTGCTTATGAGAACAAAATAAAAAGCATTTTTACTGATTAGAGTGAAAATTCTCTAATCAGTGGTTAGTTTGATGGTGTCTGTTTGGTTACATTTAGGTTTTACTTTACAATTTACTTTGAATTGGGCTTCAGCTGCTCACATAAGAGCTCAGGAATGGAAGTATCTCGTTCTGATTGCCTCCACACTAATATTTTTAAAAATACTAATGGATAACTATGCTAAACAAAGGCATATTACTATATTTAATTGAATCTAAATCACCCTCAACTGTAAGATACCCAATTATTTTATATTTTTAAGGAGAAAAATCATTCCATTTAAATTGTGTGATGCTATTGATAGTAAGATGTTCCAGGTTGCATAGATGTTAAATATACAAAAAGTGTATTTTAGAATTGGGCAATTATGGCATATCTTTTTCATTTTGGACATGAGAAATTGCTTTTATTTCAGATAAATGAATATGTGAAATATCAGGTTTTAGAGACTGTATTTCTATTTCTTTCCAAGAACGGATTTTACTTTTCTAAAGAAATTCATACTGTTATACCTAATTTTATTATAGACTTATTGTTTCCAAGAGATTTTTTAACATGTTTGACCTTATCCTGCAATACTTCTGACTTCCTTCTTACTTAAAATGGTATCTCCAGACCCGAGCTTACTCACTGAAACAAGCAGCATAAAATGGAGCAGAGGCCAAACTGACTGAGATTTCTAGAATCAATTGTATTCATTCTCTGATTTCTCAGATACTGAATCTCCCCTTCTGATAAGATTGTCTCCTCTTCAGAATCCAGAACTGATACACATGTGACAGCTCACTTCCACCTATTGTGAAGCTTTCGGCTCTGGCTCATCGATCAGGCTTAGGTTGATGTTAAAGCTTACCACGTCTCTGATCTAAACCTTTGCTGGAAACCTGGTGAAACGTTACCTTTCTGATTTATCTTTGCCAGAGGTATCCACATTGCCAATGTACTACTGCAGGACTGGCAAGGGATTCCATCTGGAACACAGTTTTTGGATCTGATAGTTTTTCCTCCTCATTTACTCATAAGATATATTTCATTATTTTATCTCTATTGACAGAAACCAAATGCCAAAAGTCAGTGAGCCAAGAGAGAACCGTAAAAGACTGAAAACATTCAGGTACTGAAAACACCAAGCCATACCAACTTTCTACTAGTGTCCAGAAAAATGCCCCAGATGGAAATGTTGACAGGAATTAAGCTTATTTGTGTTATAATGTCTTTAATTTGCCAAATGCCCCAGGAAGCTATTTGAATGATGAGGTCTATCCAGCTCATCAGATGTGTAAATAAAAGAAAAAAATTATTTTAATCTTCGAATAACGATTTGCATACTTGAACAAAAAGGGAAAGTGATTAATTAGTTAGATAATTACCTTTGAATGTGTCTCGAAGCTGAAAATACTCTGCAGGATTTGAGTAGTAGCTTTTGTAAGGAATATTTGAATAATGGTTGAGAGGATTTCATTTATTCAGTCAAAGCTAGAATTCACAAATGCTTGCAAATTTATAGACATGAAAATGTTTTTGAAGTATTAAAAATTAACTTGGACAGTCAAAAAGAAGACTAATATGTCCCATAGCATCTTATTAATCTGTAATAGAAATATACAAAGAAATTTCAAGATGCAATAGGTCAATACCAGTACAGAATGTCACAGTATATGTTGGACCATGGATTTACACTACTATTATAGTAGCTTTTATATGCCTAAGTATACCTTACAATTTGCAAAATTACTATAGCATTCGTTAATTCTGGAGATATACATGCTTATGCACATACACACAAACACTTGTTTATCCAGTCTGTTCTCATTGTTTACAGATTTTATTTGCAACCCCCAAATCAATACATCTGATATACTCTCTGCAATTTATAGACATGCTCATGTTCAAAGCATCAAAAGACATTTCAGCTGTTGGATGCCTAAACCTTTGGCTGGAGGCCAAAAACTGAACAAGGTGGAGGTAGGATGTAGCTCAGTGGAAGGGAGCTTGCTTGGCATGTGTGAAGCCCTGGGTTCTGATCCACTAGAATAGCAAAAACAAAAGAAAAAAGAAAAAAAATCACTTTACTGCAGCTCTCAAATTGTAAAGAATGTCCTTTTGTGATCTAAGTCACTGTGATGTTGTTTGAATTCCTGTACCCTAAAAAAAAATTTCTTTTAGTGATTTCACTGTTTAAAATTGGTTCCAAGCCCAGTGTTGAAGTTCTGTCTTGTGCTCCTAAATGCAAGAAAGCTTTGCTGCACCTTCCAGAGTAAATACGAGCGCTCCATCATAGTTTCTATTCAGGAGTGAGCTATATTGCTTTGGCCATGAGTTTGATGTTAATTAATCCATAATAAACATAAAATAAGGCATTGTAAGCAGAAACCTAAACAAAGCAACATTATATATTGACTGAAGAAAATATGAGGAGATGCTCAGAGGAACTTAACCGTGTATCTTCCCCTAGATGCCGTTGTTCAGTGTTCTCTAATACGCTGTTCTCTGTGACTTTCATTATAGAATATAATTATGGAAATGACGAGAATTGACTACATCATATTATACTCAAGCTTAAAGGAAATCTGTTGTTTTTGTTTTGTTTTGCTTTTTCCAGTTTCTTTCTACCCAACGTCTCTTCTTATTTTGGGGAGAGAATTCCCCCCTTGACCAAGTCTTGGTTTATGTGTGGATCAGCAAACAGCAGGGCACCAGATACAGCCTCTCAGTACTTTTGAAAGTAAGAGTTCAGCCACCTGACCTAAGTTTAATCAATTGAATATTGTTATCTGAGGACACTGAATGTTGAGTTTGGGAAGTAAAGACAAAGACATGGTTTTTAATGTATTATCCCAGTGGCAGTTCTTAGCAACAGCGGTCTCTGCTCATGGAGGCAAACGCAGGTAAGTTTACAGTAACCAGCACTAGCAATCCGTATGCAGAATTTTTATGCTTCCCGTCTATGTTCTGAGCTGATTTTTCAGTTTTTCTAACAAAGATATGAGTGACAGGCTGATAACCTTCCAAAGGATTCTTTTTCTGATAAATTAAACAGATCTATATTTGTGACTTGCAACCCAGAATCTAGACGGACATAATTAGTATGCGCCAAGAGTTACACCAAACACTATCAAGTTATATTTAAAAATCCATTTAAGTTTGGAGGTACTATGAAAAATGGGGTACATATGTGAAATAAATTTATTTTCTGTGAAAGGCTTATGATCACATCACGTTTAATTAGTGCTTAATGTAAATTATCATGAAGAAAACCAAAATCTTTAAAAGTGGTTTAAACTATTTTAAAAGATTAATGTTTTTAATAAAATTATCCAAAAACAAGATTGACAGCTTAGAGTTACTAAAATTAGGATCTGAGTTTAATACATTGTTTCACTAATGAATTGATCTTGAGTTTTACATTCTTAAGACCTTTTAAGAGTTCTTACTTTTCTAGTCTTTCTGAACTTTAGAGTTGACATTTTCTTTTCAGAAATATTTTTTAATCACAAAGCATTTGATTTGTCCTTCAATCCATGAAAATATATAAAAATATATCTAAACAGGGATTAAAGGCTAATGAAGTCAAACAATTATTCTATAGATGTTGCTTATTAACATAATTTAAATTTTTGAATATTGGCAGGCAAAAATGACCCAGTCTCTTTTGGGTTATTTTCCAAGCATATATACATGAAGCCTTTGCTCATATGTTTTTTCTTATTGACTGCCTGTTAAATATCCTAAGCCACTAACAATATGCAGGTTTCTACTTAATTCTTTCATCTCTTTTGCAAACTATTCAGTCCCAGGGTGCTCTTGGATTTGTTTTGTTTATTTCATTTTCACATTTCAGAAGTGTTGAATAATAAAACTGTTTTCACAGATTGCATTACCCAAAAAAAGTGTTTAGACATACTTGCAACTTCTCTTATTTCTTAAAAAAGACAGTTGCTTTTCCCCAAATGTCGAAGTGTTGTTGAAGACCCAAGGGATGAAAATAAGATTTTCATTACTCCCAGATTAAGCCCAGCCTTGGAGGCAATAAGACACCCCCCCAGACTGAAGGGACAACTGGAAAATTTTAGAGAGCTCAGTCCCAAGCTCTACCTGAGAACCTCAACCAACAGAGACCCAAAGGAGCCCCACGGGTGCTGAGTGCCTTGGCAGCTTTCAACCGCCACATCCCTTGGTATTTGTAAACCAAACAAGCACACCAGGCCATCACAGAAATATAAAAGCTTGTTATGTATTCAAATAAAATCTGCTAAAAGTTAAAAAGGAAATATACCAACAATGACACAGTGATCATCACCTGGATGGGGCCCTCTTCATGCACGCTGTGGCAGATGGAACAGTCACAGGCCCAAAAAGACACAGTGGATCCCATCATTTGCGTTCTCCAGAAAACGATCCTCTTTCTTTCACGATTTTGTCTTGAGAAAAATTTTTCCTGAAAACATGTCCAAGTTCCATCATTTCATTTTTGTAATAGAATATTGGATCTGTTTTTTTCCAAATCTTTTCAATCATCCCTTAAGAGTATGAGCGATTTTATTCAAAAAGATTTATAAGTAATAAAAATGTATATTCCATGAGCCATCCTCTGCTACTTTATGCACATTCATAAGCTAACTACATCTTCATTCAGATCCTCGATTCCCTTTTCACTAATGCGGCCAATTCTCTACCACATGATGAATGATAACAGAAACGCATTAAATGTGAAATGAAACAAAAATCCTTAATACAGCTTCAATTCAGAAATCTCGAAACTACAATATATTTTCTACTATTATAATAGAAATTTTCTATTATTATGATGTATTTCTGATTCTGATTGTGAACATAAAATTGAATCTCAAAGGCACTGAGGCACTATCAACTTCTGCATAGCTTACAGTGAGAAACTGATATTAGCTTAATGGGATAATAACTACTTTACAATAATAAATGCTGCTCTTTTTTATTTTTATTTTTTAAAAATTCCGGGATGAAAAACAATAGTGCAGCTATCAAGATAACATCAAATCTGGTGTCTACAGCTGGGCATGCTGATATATGGCTATAATCCCAACCTTTAGAAGGCTGAGGCAGAATGAGCACAAATTCAGTGCCAGTCTGTGCTTGATAGTGAGTCCAAGTCATCCTACCTTACACAGAGGGACCAAAACAAGAGACAAAACAATGCAAAACAGCTTAAGTTTACAAAGAAGTGAAAATAAGATTTACACATAAGATTTAGATAATCAAAACATCATTGCACAAACTTACACTTTTTTCCCTTTATCTCAACAGCTCTAAAGTGAAATTATTTCATAGTTGAAAAATGACTTTTATTATAATTTTGACACTGTCTAATACTACTTTCCCTCCTGAAATTGCTCTAGACTGATGAGTTATTTCTGGCTTCATAATTCCATTTATAACCTCTATCCATTTGTTTATGATCTCATGCTTCTTTACTGGACTTTTAAAATGCTCCCATTTAGCAATCTCTTTACTATTATAAATTAGAAATGGAAAAGATAGAAAAATGACATCGCTTCTCTTTCATTTCTAGTTTCCTAAACATCACACGTTACATCAGACCAGATATAGACAGGCGTGTGATTAAAGTTCTGGGATCAAATGGACTTTATTTCATGCTTGCTATGGTCTTCATCCTAGTTACTTTTCTCATTACTGAGACAAAATACCCAACATCCACAAGGAGTCAAGGTTTGCTTCAGCAAACTATGGTTGGAGGTTTCAGTCCACAGACACCTGGCTCCAAGACAAGGGTGGTGTGGCAGAGGAGAAACAGTCCACGGAATGAGGCAAGGAATGAGGAGCAAGTAGAAAGTTGCCTGCCTTCCATCTTTCCCTCTTTTTTTTTTGCGGCACCAGGGATCAAACTCACAACCTCACATTTGCCAAGCAGGCACTTAGGCTGCTGAGCTAAATCCCCAGCCCTTCCATCTTTCCCTTTTATCCCATTCAGGCTGAAAACCTCATGTGTGGTGACACCAATATCCCAGGTGGGGCTTCCCATTACTCACACCCAGAACAATGCTAACCAGTCAGTGGAATAATCCAGTTATCACACCCTTAATCCACATTCACGCACCCTAATCCACATTCACAAGCCCTAGATCCAGCCACCTTGGAAAAGCCCCATCCACAAGCATACGAAGTTTGGTGGGGGACATCTAGTTATAAGCAGCAGTACTCTTCATTTCTGTCATATTGGTTATGAATGAATTGCACTGATCACAACCTGAAATGTTAGAAAAGATTTTTGTTGCTGTTGTTATTGTTGTTTTAGTAATTAATCTAAAATTTACATGATAAGGCAAAGAACACAGAGTACAAGATTTGAGCATTAAAATTTCTCTAATCAATATTAGCACAAATGTTTCTTTTCAATGAGCTAAGAAACACTAATTCTATAACTGACTCACATTTTTTTTCTTTTCCCTTTTGTTCTTTCTGCTTCTTCCATCCTAGATAGGCAAAGAGTACAGAGTAGGAAAATTTGCCTGAAGAATTAGTTAGAGGGTTATAAGTCTTGATTTCAAAATCTTGTGAAAAAGTAAGAGTAAGCAGCAGGGAATGGGCATAAAAAGAAGGAAAAAAATCATTGGAAAAGAATAGAACCCAGAAGCAGATGCATATATGTAAGTTCCACTGTTTTTTGACATAAATGTGAAGGAATTACAGTGGAGAAAGAGACTATTGTGTAACCGGCAGAGCAAAATAAAACTTCAAAAGTCAGAATTTTTTTCCCTTTAAAGACAAGTATCTTCTCCAAAATTCCTCAGGCATAGGGCAAAAATTGACTCTTTCACTTCTCTTCAGCTCAGATAAATGGTCAAAATATAAAGATGCTGGTACCAGGAGTTAGTTCCAAGTCTAGTTTTATTTCCACACTCAAAGGAAGGAGATGGCCAGTCCAGGAAAGAATGAAAAATGTCTGGACATGCCTCGTGTCTCACTGTACCTCTCTTCCCACTGTTGTTTGCTATCAAAGACCCTAACACACGTGCACAAGGTGAGTGAGTTGAGTGAGGAGGCTTTATCCATCTCCTTGGCACTAGCTAAGAATAAGTCCTTTTTTGTTTTTACCAAAATAAATGGACTCCTTTCATTTGGTCACTGGCAGGCAAGTGAACCTGAGCAGACCTAAGCTTACAGAACTAAGTGATGGGTAGCAATTGGAGCGAAATGAGCTGGTTATAATCCCAGAGAACCACAGGATATAACTTTAAACAGCTCTAACTGTTCTTAATGTTTTAATTTTATTTGGAAAATAGGAAAATAGTAATATATATTTCATAAGGCTTTTATGAAGAGGGAAATCATGGCACGTTTAATTATTTAATGCCGAGATACATTCATTATTTATTTAACAGGTATTTATTGATGCTGTGGTGGTCAGGGAGGAGGACACTATCCTTGGACCTGGTACTCATGAGGCAATGCTATATATATATATATATATATATATTATATTATATTATCAGAACAACAAACAATTGATGAAACTAGAGCTATGAGCATGACTCAAAAAGGCTATGATGGAGAGATGGTTATTTAGGTAGAGAACTCAGGGAAATTCTTTCTGAGGAGGAGACATTCAGAGAAGACTCTAAATCAAAAAAGTATCTAGACAAGAAAAGTTCAGAGGGAAATTCACTCCAGGATCAAGGACAACACAGGAACTACCCCTTAGTCTTTTAGAAACATTCAGAAACAGGCTGGTGAAACACAGTGAACAAGTTGGAGAGTGACAAGAAATAATAGGGACTTTATAAGCATGGGTAGGGAGTACAAGTTTTATCTTTTGTATAATTGACAACATTCGTTGGGTTACTAGAGGTATACCAAATTGGATGGATACACAACGTCAAAGAAAAATATATATAATGTCAAATAAAAATTATAACAACTTAGCTTAAAGATCTTAATTGGCTTTGCTTTATATTTTTTTATTTTTATTTTTTATTAGTTTGCCATAAATAATGAGTCCAATCATCATGGAGAAATTGTACCTGTGCATAATATATGTTAATTTTTTATTGCATTTCATTCCCTTCCCTTCTTCTTCTCCTGACTTAAAAACTGGAAAGCTTCATTTCCATGTTTTTCCTTCAATTCTATTTTTTTTAAATAAAAACCTTTTCCCCTCCTTCCTTCCCCCACTATTGTTCCCCTTCCCATTTGAGCAAGTTCTTCCTACTTCCCAATACCTACACTTTATTATAGGACAGCCTCCCCATTGTTCATAGGAGCATAAATTGGTATACTCACTATAAAATTCAATATGGAAAGTACTCAAAAAATTAAAAGTACAGGTTTAATTTGACTATTCCTTTTCTAGGTATCTTCCTGAAAGAGTTAAAAGCATCATACCGTAGTAATACTTGTGTATCCATGTTTATAGTGGCACAATTCATAATAGCTAAGTCTTGGAAAGACATGCCCACCAACAGATGAACAGATAAAGGAAATATGGTATTTATATATGAGAAGTCTCTGCCCTCATATAAATTACTGGACATTATGGTGGTGGTCTACGCTGATCATTACCCACTCCCTTCCCTTCAGCTCTGATTTACAATTTCCTCTTTACTTTCCCAAGCATGTGAAGGAAATTCCAGTTTCTCATGCATCATTAATGCCTGCCCCAAGCCCAGCTTCTGGTCACAGGTCATATAACCCCCTGCCTCCTCTATATCTGGTGGAGGAGATAGGTCTACCGCACAAGTTGTACGCTCCTCCCCGCATCCTCAGTAAAAGGCATTTCTCCCTCTTTTTCCTTTTTTGCGCTTCTCTATTGCACCAGAACACTCTAACAATATACAATGGAGTAACTCTCTGCCATAAAGAAGGATACACCTGAGACAGTCTTAGGCAAATGTATGCATCTTGAGACCATAACCTTAGGTGAAATAAATCAGACATATGTATTTTTGATTTTCAAATCAGGCAGTCATAAAACAGAATAAGTATTCTGATGGGACAAGGAGAAAAGTTTAGTTTTATTGATAGAGAAGGACTAAAGTTAAATAAAAACAAAAAGAAAAATGGGTTGGTTGCTTCCAAGTTATTTTCCTTGTAAAAGGAGGATAGAGTGACAAAACAAAAATAACTGATTGTTTTATATTAAATTATTTCAAATTACCTTTTTTGGTGTACTACACAATAGAAATCTTCATTACCATGACAATTAAATCCTCCATTTGGAAAATTTGGCTGCTATCTCCCTAATCATTTTTTTTAAATCAAAACAGAAAAAAATGATAGAAAAAATACAGAATTTCAAAAAACAAAAACAAAACAACAGTGAGAAATCAACACTAATGAATACATTCCATATTATTATCTTCAAAGTAGAAGTAGTTGTTCAGGTTACAAGATCCAGGCATAAAAAATAAACAATCAACGACAGCACAAACTGTTCATTTTGATGAATTAATAGAGATTAGTAGTATAGCTATCTTGCACATATATACAGTTATATGTGTAAACCTACATACATATAATCTTTTCCTTTCTTCTGTTTCTCCTTTCCCCTATCCCAGGAAAAAAAGTATCTCCCTAATCTTGTTTTTGTTTGTTTGTTTTGTTTTTTGCTTTGTTTTTCAGAAGATAAACGGTTTAGTTTCAGTTTGGTGACATGAGGTTTAGTGTAAATGATTTCGTTTTGATATTTAACATGATCTGGGGGCTCAGTGCAAGACCCTTCTATTGTTTTTATTTAGCAAATACAAAGGTCACTGTGGCTTTTGGAACACAGACTATAGTGGGGCAATAATAAGAACTGGTTGCAGGCTACAGAGCATGCAAGAGAGAGGGAAAGGGAGAGAGCTAGAGAGAAAGAGAGAGAGAGAGAACGTGGACTTTA
>RJWT010051685.1:0-10636 GCA_004365215.1 Cuniculus paca
GGACATAAGAAGACAAATGAATTATTATATTTTAAACCACTGAGTCATGGGGTGCTTTGTTAAGTTGTATAAATGCCCAAAGCTGATTAAAAATACTTCATAACATTAAAAACACTCCATATACTTATGTGACAGTAATTATGTTTTTATTATCCACCGATACAGAGCAAGCATTATAGTGAAAATTGCTGTGAATCTAGTAAGAGTTAAAAGAATTGCATTTTGTTTTTCATAACTACAGTTTTATATATTTAAAAATTTACTACATATGCACAGCTATTAGTCACTCAAATTAATATCCTCACTATGGTTTGAAAGAAGAAGGAAGTGCTTTGTGATAACCTTGTGCTCCCCCCCCGCCTCTGGGCAGCCCCTCCTGCTCACTGCTGAGCCCACGCAGGTAGCACATACCCTTTCTTAGTGATTTTGATCTAAACATCTGCCTGGATGCTCAGACTTAAGTCAGGTAATAGGTAATTCTCTCAACTGAAACTTCAAAATTATTCATGGCCTTGAATTCTACTCATTAATCTCATTAAAAGGCCTGCAAGATACTGATAATAGGAAGCAAATTAAATGGGATGCCTATATATTTTTAAGAAAAACTCACACTAGGGATTAATATCTTCCTAAAATAATGCCATACCAAACCCATAGTGACCATCCTTCATTAGTACATTTATGGATTCGTACAGCTTTTTAAAATGTATGTAGCAAATTATTTCTTAAGTATCTGTTGACTCTGTACTGAAAGATGCACTCGGGTAAAGCAAGTATTCCCTTGCTATCACAGCGCAGGTTAAAGAACTGTTGTAAGTTAGTATTCTGTGTTTGGGTGAGTAATCTGACGAAGATAATTTTCTTTGAGGCAAGGTCTCACTATGTAGTTCAGGCTGATCTTGAACTCACAGAAATTCTACTTCAGCCTCTAGACTGCTTGAATTGCAGGTGTATACCATTATGCCTGCCTAAATTTAAAAGAAAATAATCAGGGTGCCTGTCTAGCTTGGGTAGAACAGGTAAGAACTTCATTTTAAAGTATTTGGTAAATGTCAGAAATTCATTTAGAATTGAAAAAAAATTCAAGGACAATGAAAATTATTCATAAACCACTTACCTATTTCTTCAAAGAAATCTGTTTATAGGACCCTTTGGAGGGGGGAGAGTTGGGTGGGGTGGAGGAGGGTGGGGGTGGGATGAGGAATGCGTACTCTTACAATGTAAAATTAGCTACTCCATCCCATAAAAGAATATCACCAAAAAATTGTTTGGCAAGGTTTTATTTTTCAGTACCAAGATGTTAACATCTGAGCATATATGAGCAGTAACATGAATGCAACATTTGGTCTTTACATCCTGAATTTAGGTGTCAGGCTTTAGGCTGTAACACTGAGAATCAGTCATGGTTGTGGATTTTTCATTGCCAATATAGAATATTGAAAAGTAGTAATTTTAAGTATTCATTTGGGCTTTTTCAATCACCACTTTACTATGCTACACAGGACTTTATAGCTTTCAAATGCAACTCAGAAAAAGTCTCTCAACTTGCCAGTGTAAAACAGTGACAAAATTCTTTCACAAATACCATACACCGTAGTAAAACAAACTTCAATATTGATTTGTATGGACTTTTTTTATAGTGTTTTCAATAGATCATAAACTATTATTAGTTAATTATCCCTGAACTTGTTGGAGTTTGAAATAATTTGTTCCATATTTTAAAGAGTTATTGGCTGATACATCTTCATAAGGGGATAGAAGGCTATGGTTATACCTCTGATTATAGCCCTTGCAACTAAAAGTAGTTTTTAATTGCTAATTTGTTACTTAGGAGATAAATTACCTATTTGAATTTTGCTGTGCCTCAGTCAAGTGTGCAGGAAAGAGAATGGAGTGTTCTGAGAGAAATTTCATGTGTAAGCTCTCGTTTTTACACAAAAGAACTTATAATTATTTTGGAAATGAGTACCTGATTTTCGGTCAACCTTAATTCTCCAGATTTTTATAAGCATTAGTCAGTTATGCTGTGTTATAATTCCATTCCCCGGTGTCTCAGGATTCTACAGAATCCAGCCTGAAAGAGCAGGCATACTTTCTTAATAGCAGAAAATAACAACATTTGCACTAAACCATGACACACTATTTAAAACTTCTGCTTAGATATGACACTTGTCATATTGACTTACATACCCTTGGCCAGAATAAACGCAATCAAACCATAGCACAGTGAGACAGAAGTGGGTATTCTTTTCACAGGATGAAGGAAAATCACACGGCCACAGGCAGGGATGTATAATCTCACTATGAAGACAGTGGATAACTGTGAACAATAATAAAGTCAACAGCAGCACTGAGAGAACAACTGAAGTGCCTGCCAGCACGTCAACAGATACGGACATGGTGAATTATGATGAGATTTATTCAGCCTTAAAAACATGCCACTTGGGACAACATGGGTCTATTTGGAGGCCATTATGCTAAGTGAAATACTCCAGACACATAAAGAAAAATACTCCATGATCTGCCCTACACATGGAATGTATGATATCATCAAAAATACAAAGAAGCCAAGAGTATAGCTCAGTGGCATAAGCACCTTGCCTAGCAAGCGTAAGGTCGTGAGTTTGATTCCTGGTACCCAAAAAACAAAACAAACCAAAACAAAACTAAAACACTAAAACAAAAACAAAGACAGAACAGAATCATATTAGGAAGTTTGAAGGAACTGGAAAATGGAGATCAAAAGCTACAAACTATAGTCATGTAGGATTAGTAGGTCTAAAAAACCTAATGTATAACAGGAGGGCTGTAGTTAATAATACTGTATTTTACACTGGTGCTTGGTTGAAGAAATAGAGTTTGAGTACACCTTTCACAAAAACAGAAAAGAAAAATAAGCATGGAATGGTGAGTAAATTGATTTGTTTGACCACTCTCTTCCCTAGTCATTTGTGTGTTGAGATAGGTACACCAAAACATCATGTTTGATATATTAAATACACACAGTTTTTAAAAAAATCTTCCCTATAAGACTATAAATGTTGACATAATAATTTGTATCTTTAATTATATGTATTCAATGTTTTCTGATGAAAATACATTTATTTAAGTTATCATTAATTTAGTTTTGTATTACATTCAGATTTATGCATTCACAGATATAAATTGATGCTTTAAATCTTTGGATCATAAGCATCAAAAAAGCTCAAATATAAACTCAACTATTGAATAACTTTCTACTCAACTACTATGGAGAAAAATTTTTTAAATGGCAAATACCCTCAAAAGGTAAAACATTACATTCTTGAAAAGGTAAATAAATAACTTGATGAGCAGAGTGTAAATATTCACAAATTTTATGTTATTTGGAAGAATAGCTAAATCTCACTGAAGATACATATATATATATATCCAAAAGTTTATTTACTTGAACATTTTACTCTGAAAGAAATGGTAACTACTATTTCAAGACCACTTTAAATTCAAGTTGGCCAAACATATGTAAGATGCATCTTCAGTAATATGCAAAGAACTACTCTTGGGACATCCTTTAAAAATACATTTCTTAGTGTTTAATTTTGTTTGAAATTTCCCACCATTGATGATTTTATGGTTAATAAAAAGTGAAGGCCTATTCTGTTATGAAACAAGTATTTTTTAAACCTGTTTAAATAATATATTCAATGACACTTTCTAAAAACTTACTCATTACCTAGTAAATGTATATTCACTTTAATTTTATTTCTAATAAAATATATCTTTAGTGTGATAAAAAGTTTCAAAGAACTCTAAAATATTTTCATCTTGCAAACCAATATTTAAAAAGATTTTTACAATAGCAGCCTGTAACATTATGTTTATAAAATAATGTGTGTGTTTATATGTGTAAGTGCATGTATTACCAGAAACTTCATTTTAGTTACTGGTTACTAAGGAGTAGAATAGCTGGGAGGTAGAATGAAGTTTTTAAAATATATATTTCTGTACTTTCAAAACAGGAAGAATACATTCATTTTGTGACAAATATTTCAAGTTAAATGTTTAATTCAGGGAGGAAATTTTGTGCATAATTTGATTTTGTCCTTCATGCTACTATGCTAAATTTTACATCAGCACTGATTTTGCAAAATTATTAAAATTTCCACATTACAAAGTAGCTGGCTGGTTTTCAATGATAACTGCATAGTCAGAATACAAGTTTTAAAAGAGAAATGTAGAAATATTTTTACCATATTGAAACATTTAACATCAAAGGGCCTTGCTTGGTCTTAGTACAGTGAAGGTAGAAAAGTTATTTCAAGGACAATATAAACATTTCTGAAAATGAGTCATTTCAGAAGAAAGAAAAGATGTATCTTACCAATTCCTCACCTATGTAAAAAAAGAGCATGTAGTTTTCAAACATTGTTCACACTTATCTGAGTTTTTCCTAAGTCATCTGGGAGTTGAAATATTCTATTTTATTTGTTTAAAATATGTTATAGTGTCCTAAGACTATATTGTTTATAACATGTAGTTGGGACCATCTTTTTTGCTAAATTTATTGCTTTGCATACTTTTTATGATTTCTACTAAGGATATATTCAAGTTTGCATAAGTAACTGAGACTTCCTGGGAAGAAAAGGAGGACATAATGGTTTCCTATATTCAAAAATTCAAAGTTAATAAACTGTGTAGATCTGGTCACTTGCAAAGTCAGTGCCTGGAAAATTACTGAACCTCAAGGCTGGAGAGAGATGCCCAAGGCAGAAAGCATATGGATCATGACCTAAAGTCCCTCAGGAAAGACACTAGATCTTTGCAAAAATCTGTCATTTTGGTAGAAAGCAATTTTTAAAGAGAAATATTTAAGTATAAAGGCAAGTGATTTTTTTCCCCCAAGGGACAGTTTGGACAACTCAGTTTAATTTTGATATCAGCTCAACTGTGGGCACTTCTCAAATTGGTGGAAGACAGATCCCACCTGTACCTTATGGAACCATACAGCTCAGCAGGAATCTATTACTTACGGTGCCAGCAAACTGACCATGAGGTTCACATCAAGTCTCCTTCGGATACAGCCAGAAAGGCAGATGCTACCACAGCAGAACCAATGGTACCTGAGACAGCAACCTTTATCAGACTGTGCTTGTTTTCAGGCACTGTCCCAGAGTCCTCTTATAGGAGTAAAGCTGCATGGATGCACCAGCTTCGGGAGCAAGCTGCTTCAAGTTAGGCAAGCTCAAAGTCAAGCATTACATCACAGTAGGTGCAAACATGACCAGCCTTCTGGATACAAGAACTCACAG
Organism: Cuniculus paca; assembly: GCA_004365215.1. Lineage (NCBI taxonomy): Eukaryota > Metazoa > Chordata > Mammalia > Rodentia > Cuniculidae > Cuniculus > Cuniculus paca. The sequence continues at coordinate 5,289 of RJWT010051685.1, forward strand.
GATGAATCTGCATATAAAGGCAGCCACTGGTAAATTACCAACTGCCACGTGTTGCAATTCTGAGACCCTGTTGTTTTTCTCTCAAGATTTTAACAAGAGCCCTTCTACTCAATAGCCATTATAACATTTTACTTTCACAATAACCTATATATCTCAATTTTGTAACAACAAGCAGCAAAATCTTAACTTTGTTTATCTTGCACGAGGCCACACACAGCAGGAGCAGAGAGAGACGACAGAGAGAGAGAGAGAGAGAGAGATTAAAACTAAGCTTATCTGACTCAAAGGCCCTTTGTTTTCTAGAACCTCAAAGTAAAGAAAGTTAATTGTATTATAACTGCATTTTAAATAGTGAGATACAGGCTTTGATAAGGAGACTGGTTTGCTTCAGTGTTCGAAGCTTAATGAGTAGCAGAGTTAAAGCAAAGACACAGATTTTCCCACAGCTGGCACTACATCTCATTGCCTCCAAGTCATTTCTTAAATCCTCTCTCTTCTTAATGAAAAAGAAACTCAGAATATACTACATACTTCACTGAAGAGCATTTCTCCCATAATCACTGATGCTTGAAATCTGTAGTTTCTTAAGAGTAAACCCTGAGGCATTGTTTACTGTCAAAGATATATCATCAACTCCACTTTTAGTCTAAAGCAAAAAACTTTTGGCCAACAGTAGACCACCATGTTTGCACTGAAATTTAATCCAGTGGATGATGAAAATGCAGCACTGTCATATAGTCATCATCATTGTTCTTTAAAAGATTAATAAATTTTGACTTCCTTGCTTGTTGAATTACCAAAAGCCCAATGTAATGGATTTGACTTAACACTAAAACCCAGGATGCTGCAGCAGAAGGGTTGCAAGTTCAAGGGTAGCCTGAACAACTTAGTGAGATCATGTCTCAATAAAGTACAACAAAATAAAATAAATAGGGCTGAGAATGTAGTTCAGTGTAAAAGCCCCTGAGATCCATCCTCAGCACTTAAAATAAAGAATACAGGATTATTATCCACAGTTAAAACACCTTTGACCTCTACAGTTTGAAGATTTAAAAAGGAGAAATGAATGTTAGTTTCAAGCTATAAGCTGTATTTATATTTAATACAGTATTTAATACATACACTGTGGAGTGATATGTTGATTCATAAACCTAATTTATTGCACAATTTTGGGGAAAATAGCCATGTTTTTGTTCCTGCTGGGAAGATGCCTGAGGTCATGTCAATCTTCTGTCCAGTTCTATCAATTGATGAGATAGGTATATTCATGTCTCCATCTGATTGTAGATTTGTCTTTTCCCTGATTTAGTTCCTCATTTTCAAAATATTTTAAAAACATTTAAACATAGGCAAAAGAGTCATGAGATGAGATAAACTGCCTGTGTCCTATAATAGCAAAAAACTAACCCAGATAGAGAAAGTTGCTATTTATGTAATGGTGCTACTATAATGTAATTATGACCAGGAAGATTGGCTATTGATACAGAAAAAAATTTATATTACTTCATAGAAATAAGGTAGCAAATGCTAGGTATACCATGATTACAAATCTTTACAACTATGCATATGATCTAAGACTAGTGGAAATATTAAAATATTTGAATTATGAAAAAAATCCTAGTTGTTCAAATCTCATTAACATTTGGCATTCTTTAATTCCTGTCATTTTGAGAGTTGTATAATAACATCTCTTTGTCATTTTAGCTTGCATTTTTCTGAAGGCTGGTAGTGTTAAACTTCTTGTGTGCTGTTTGTCCTTTGGGGATCTCCTTAGGAAGCACCTGCTTGAATATGTGGTTTTTCACTGTGTAAAAAGCTTAAATCACTTATTAGGGATTAAACCCAGGACCTCACAAAGGCTAGGTGAGTGCTCTACCATGGAGTTACATCCCAGTCCATGTTTCTAGATATTTAATTAAGATGTGTCTTAATATAGATTTATTCAGGTTTACCCTGCTTGTAGTTAAGTTTTCAGGCATCATTTTTTGACTACTTTGTAACTATTTTCCTCTCCTTTGGGATTATAGTGACATTAGTAATTGAACATGTTTCTTTTGTTGTAGTCACACAAAACTCTGAGACTTTTCCCTTTCAATTTTAATTCTACTTTGTCTCTCTTGTCTAGTATTGGTAACATAGATCGTTAAAACTTTTAGTTCACTGATTCTTTTCTTTCCTCTGTTCTGTTGTTGTTCCATCAACCCAGTCTTTACATTTTGCTTATTATGTGATTTACTCATAAAATTTCACTTGGTTTTCCTTTGTACAGTCTGTTTACTTGGTGAGACTAGTTTTGTCAAATTTTTTTTAATTTTTAATTTGCTACCTATGTTTATTATTCCTAAGATATTTTTATCATGCTTTTTAAAAACTTGTCAGATGTTTCTGCTATAATATTCTACCGGTATTCACTGATCCCTTATTTTTTCACACTGACTTTTATGTTTTCCTAGTTGTTGGTGTAGTAAATGATTTTTTTATTTAATGAAATAATAAAAGAAAATTGCATAACCAAATAATAAGATAGTAACAACAGCTAATACACTGTGTGTCATTATCTTTAAAGTAGTTACTCAGAATAGGCAACATAGACCAAAAATATTTTTGCACAAAAAACGATTATGGCACAAAACTGTCATTTCAATAATCTGAGATAAAATAGTAGTATAAATAATTTTTGATTGAATATTTGACATCTTGTTACCTTGTTGCATATCACCCTGTGAGACTGTGTCTTGTGAAATCTTTGGTTTTAACTGGCTTCCTTTGATACTACTCCGACAGAGAGTAGTGGAGATTCACTTTGTCCTGGCAAGGTGGCATTAACAATTTAGCTTATTATAGACTTGGCTTCCACTGATCTTGTAAGGGAGGCATCCCTTGTTCAAGCAGAGCAGGAGCTGGCCCTCAGCCTCCCCAAGTGGTCAGTGGTGAAAGTGTTGCCTTTCCACCAGACCTTCTGTAACATCAAACTCAGGAAGAGAGGTGGTGAAACTTTTTCTTCTCTAGGCAGGAATGGCTTCCAAGTTCAGCATATGGATTGCAATGATTCACTAGGCTCAGGATAGAGAGATGCGTTACTGGTCAACAGAGATGAAATTCTCAGCTCCTTACTTGGCTTTCTTGGGAAAAAAAAAAACTACCACAGTGATTTTAGATTCCCTCCATACATCCTTGCGAATTGGGAGTTTGGACTACTCATTTGTTCTTTTTTTCTGGAATGAGTAGGGGTGAGTCCATAATTTTATCTGTAGGATTTGTTTGTGTGTGTGCTTGGTTTGTTTGTTTTTTTTGTTTAATGCTACATCTTCAGTCTTTGGCTAAAGAAAGTAGAATTTTTTTCTGGGTTTTGTTCGCTGTGCTTGTTAACAGTCCTGGGCTATCCACTTCTTCAACCACATATCTGAGATCAATGGGGCAAAAAAGAAAACCCAGAGGAATTAATAGTCATGGCTCTGTTCAACCTTTCCCTATCTTCTATTCAGATTAATCCTGTGTGTTTCTTCTGCAAACGAAGTGCAAAGATTTAATTGTTCTTAGCTTTCTGGAAGTGAAAGTTCTGCCTCATTCCTTTTTAATAGTTTGTGTGTCTCTTCTGAGATTTTCACATCTGTTTACTGATTCTTTGCATCTTTTCTGTATATTTATGACCTACTAACAGTTGTCCTAAAATCATTGTCTGCTGATACCAATAATCAAATCATCTGGAGTTGAATTTTATTAAATTTATTCTTGATCATGTGTCATTTCACTTATTTCTTTGTATTTCTTATACTTTTAAAAAATGCATGAGAAACTAAATAAATAAATAAGAATTGTGGCTCTGTGAAAAAAATTAAGAATGTGCTGGGTATTTTACATAAAGAAGAATGATGATACAGGCACAACACTATTTTAGGTTTTATTCACCAGGGAATGTGAGCTAATTTCTGTCTTTATACTTAAGCTAAAATGCCAAGTATTTAGTTCATCTGGAACTGAGCTGATAGCACTAAGAGTGAACATATATCTACTTTAAACAAACCTTAACTCCTATGCTGCTACCGTTATTGGGAGAAAATGGTTTCTTTGACCTAAGTAGCATTTCAACCTGGAGCCAGTGACTTCTCGATCCAAGGTCTAACCTTTAAATGAAGCAATCTAGACACAGAAAAATTGAATGAAGCTTTTCAGATTTTTTTCTCCTGTTTGATCCCAACTTTGATGCCTTTTCTCAGCAAAATTGGCATAAAGATTCAATACTAAGCAAAATATTGCTGCATTTGGGTATATTATAGGCTTTAATCTCTCACACCTGCTGCTGTGATCACCATTATTTTAGCTGGCCTCTTTTAGACTCAGTAAAGCAACTCTGTGTTTGGCAAGCCCTGTCATCCATCTGCTTGATAGATGTGGAATTTGCCTCCAGTTGTGCCATTAAAAAAATTGTGCATCTGAAAATATCTGCTCACAAGTCCTTCTACCACAGAGAATAAAAGTTTTTTGGAGTCCTTTAGATCTTGATCATTAGTGGTTGCTTTGTCTATCTTTGTTTATTTTATTCATTGTTGTATTCACCCATTAATTTGCATGTTAGGAGACATTTTATGAACAGATATATTGAATCTGAGGTACCTGAACCTTTGTTATGGTTTGAATGTGATTTGACACCCAAAAATCCATGTTCTTGAAGCTGAATCACCAGTTTAACAGTGTTGGACAGTGTGGAGGCATTTAAGAGGAAGGAATTCTTTTCTCATAAGAGGAAATTCTAGGTCTTGTAAGCCTGGATTGACCACTGCAGTGGTGAGTTTTTACAGACAAAACTTGCTACCAATCTGTCATATCTGTCTGCTTCCCTCACCCACTTTTCCACCATGATTTGAACTGGTATGAAACCTTCACCAGAGGTATATGTTGGTGCCATGCTTTTGAGTTTCCATCTGAAAACATGAGGCAACATAAACTCTTCCTTTACAAAATACTCAGCTTTAAGTGTTTTATTATAGCAGCACAAGTTGGATTAAGGTGGCCTTCTAAGAAAAATAACTCCTACAAAAGAAGACATGTGATCCCATTTAGAAGCCAATTATAAGGGTAATAATCTATAGGGGGGTTCATCTCATGGACTAAAAACAGAATACAAGTTTATGGAATACCTTACAAAGTTTTTTCTAAAGGTGTTTTGTAGTATTATGAAAGTGACTACACCATAAATAGAACTTGGATCTTTTTGTGCATTAGATCATAGAAAATATATGCATATTCTACATCCATTTCAAAACACCCACAAAACTATCTTCATGCATTCAACTCTCCTTCAAACTTTGTATCTTAGATGATATCTTCCACTGCCATGAACTGCTCCC
>RJWT010051686.1:0-10666 GCA_004365215.1 Cuniculus paca
ATCCCCAGTCCCAGTAGTTTTTATTTATACAGTTAATTTAAAAAAATTATGTAGTTAGAAAGTGCTCTTCATTTCCAAGTGTAGTTCAGTTGCATTTCCTAGAATTGCTTCTTCAACTTTAATAATTTTCTGTAGTATTTCTAGTAACATAGATTCAACAATATAGTTTCTGTTTTTGTCTATAAATGTTTTACTTTCATTTTTCAGAGTTCTTGTTGAATAGTATTATTAGTTCATCTGAAAAACTTCTTGTTGATCATAAAATTCTAGGTTGTTTTTTTCTTACCTGTTCTTTGTTTCATGTTTTTTGGCTTCCAAAATTTATGCTGCAGTGTCAGCTACCAACACCATTACCATCCTAACTCTCCGCCACCACTGTTCTAACTTTTTAAAACATCTTTGCCTCTGTTTTATTAGCAGATTGATTGTGATTTGCCATAGTAGATTTTTCTTTGTATTTATCTTGTGGTTCACTGAGATTCCTGAAACGAGGTTAGGTATTTTTTAAAGTCGGATCTTCAGAATTGTTGATTATATCTCTTCAAATAATGTTTCTGATGTATTAATCTTTTGCTTCCCTCTGGGATTCTAATTACTTTCATGTTATTTATGTTAGACTTTTTTTTTTAGTTTAACTTTTCTCACATCTCTTATATTGTGCTTTGTCTTTTTCTTGTTTTTTTCTTTGTGCTTAAGTTTGAGTAGGTTGAATATAAATAATGATAAATAGTAAATAATTTGGAAGTTCTGTAATTTACATCTGATTTTCTATTAAAAAATTCCAACTTTTCATTTCGTTCTTTTTGTTTTTAATTGTTTTAAAACAGTTTAAAAGGGCCAAGGATTTAGCTCAGTGGCCTAAGCGTCTGCCTGGCAAGCGCAAAGTCATGAGTTCAATCCCTGGTGCCACAAAAAAATAAAAAAACAAAACATTCCAAGCTAGGTTATTTTAAAGCCCTTTTTGATTATCTTTGGATCTCCTATGTTTTTGCAAACTTTGATCATTGGATTTTTTTGTTTCTTTTCACATGTCTATAAATGTTTTACTTTACTGGGTATTACATACATTGAACTCCAGAATTGAATTTTTTTTAATCACGCAGATAAGGGAGCAGTTACTGTCCTATCAATGGAGTCAGTTTCAGTTGCAGTTTTAGTAAAACTCTTTCTGCTTTTGGTTCTTCCTTATATCTGAGTTATCCTTTTTGGATATTTTTATAATTGAGAACCTCCTGGGTCTTTACCTTACTAGTGTAAGAAAAGGCTGGGACATTTAATCTGCACTTTGGAATATGGCTCTTTGTCCTTCTATCTCATGCTGTTTATGGATTAGACAGCCATTATTTCTCTGGAAGAATTTAGTCTCATCTATGAGGAGACTACAGGAAATTTGATTCTTTCTTAGAGAAGTTTCTTACTCTTTCATACAATGTCAGAATGTTGAAAACAGTAATAAATTAGCCATACCAAATTATTAAACCAGTTTTATATTCACCAAAACATTGTTGATTTCTTTTTTTTTCTTTCTCATGAACCAAGCTTAATCCTTTGTTATCAGCCACCCATAATTGACAAATATTCTTAGAAAAGAAAATAGCCAATAAGGAATTGCTTACTTCACAAAGGTTTTCTACTCTGGAATTCTAAGTAATTTAATTCTTTTAAGTTCTTTAGTTTTTGATGTTTCATTATTTTTTACTTGATTGTTGAAGTGAGAGTGTAGTCTGCCACAACTTGCTGCATGCTACCTGAGGCCAAGACTTGTACTTAATCCCTGACTAGATTTTTTAATTTTAAATTTAGGTAGCATTTCTTATATGTTTTATTGTATAATACTTGGTATTCATTGACTATATGGTGATTGGTCTGACACTTTGATTTGGAAACCATAAAATATTATAGACTGTAATGAGAACACTGAGTGGATAAATTTTGTAACAAGGGAATAAAGAGTAGTTCTCCCACATCCTTGGTTTATCTTTCCATGGTTTCAATTACCTGAGGTCAACTATGGCCTGAAAATATTAAATATTAAAATATTAAATGTATGACTCCAGAAATAAAATTTATATTTTAAATGGTTTATCAGTGGCATGATAAAATCTCACAGGATCTTGCTTCATTGAAAATGAGAAATGATCTTACTAAAAACAATTTTGTGTTTTTAAACTTTAGTTTTTGCTCTAATTTTAGGGGAAAAATCTTTAAATTGGCATTTAGCATGTTTTCTTTGGTTTTGTAAAGGTGTGAAATTACAGCATATAACTGTTGTTTTTTTTTTTTAGATTTGCAACAGCTGTGAAAAGGTTCAATTCCCTGAATCCACTTTTGATTTTTAGTGGTGACTGCTTAAATCCTTCAGTTTTAAGTACAATAACGAAAGGAAAGCATATGATTCCTATATTGAATGAATTAGGAGTACATTTTTCAGTTTTTGGTAAGTATTTATAAATTTATTTGTAGTTAATATTGGGCATTTATAAAGTGATTTACATGCTACGTCTAGATTATTTGATGTAAGGAGAGTTGAATAATTCTACTTATTAGATTATAGGTACTAAGACAGAGCTGTTTGCCAGGATTGTTCAATAAATTTGAAAATATGTAATCAAACTTTCACTTTATGTGGTAAGATTTTTAACTGAGCTTTATTCAAAAGTGAGAAATATTAGTAGGGTAAAAACCACAGGTTTTAGTGTTAGCTGGGTTGTGGTTTGAAACCTTGTTCACCATGTTTAAAGTGGTTAAAACAGAAGTGACTAATATCAAAGTGTAAATTTTATCAAATGTAATATTTGGTAATTTATGTTATCTACCTCAAAGGATATTTGAGAAAATTAGACAAGATTTTATATATATATAGTAAGTTTTACAATGCTGGCAATAATAAGCATTCAGTACATGTTAGCTGTTTTTCCTAAGTTGAATCATAATAGGTAAGGAAAATAAAAGAAAGGATATTTGAACTGTTGATGAAATGTGTTGGATGTTTATGGGAAGATGATGGCTTGGACTTTATTTACCACTGTAGAGGAGCTAATTAGTGAATTTAGATAGAAGGTTGAGATTTATAGGGGGGGTCTATCTCTATATCTAACCACTATCCCACTTTAGGGATATATAGCAATTATATTAGAATGATATGGGGAATTTTAATTTTTTTCTGTGAGCTTTTCTAGACTTTGTACAGTGAATCAATGGGATCATGGATTCATATCATTTTAACATTTGTTTTCACTGATCCATCACTCTGTAATATTTTTATTTTAGAACTTAATACATTGTGAATATTTTCCCATGTTATGGAACAGTCCTTTTTGTTATGGTAAGGTAAACATAACAAAATTTACCATTTTGAGCACTTTCAAGTATATAGTTTAGTGTCTAAGTACATGCACACTGTTGTATACAAAATAATTTTTATAACAAATGGTTGCATTGTATTCTATACAATGGATGTCATTTTATCATTTAATAATTTTATTATTATTTACATTGTTTTTTGTTTTTATAATAATTTTTTATTGGAAGTTTGGAGAGGCAGGTCTAGGGAGCAAAATGATATTAAAATATTTTAGACAGATAGTAGGCAATATTCTTTGTAAGAGCAGGTAGGATAGCAGGGTCAAGTAAATAAAGAACAAAATGGTTACATAGAATACTATCATTCGTGCCTTCTCTTCCTGAATCCTAAAGGGACTTTGTTTCTTTGGGTGGCAAAGAGCATAAAAAATCATGGTAAAAGGCAGAGTCAGCCCTATTAGTTAACTGTTCTTTTTTTCTTTGTTTTGTAACCACAGATTAAGAAATATTTCTGGAATATAGGATTTGTAAATGTTCCACATTTAAATCCAGTATATATTTAGTGAGTTTAGTGTCTACTTTGGATTGGACCATAAGTCCTGATTTTCTTCTGATTATTTATTTTGTGAAAGAAGAGAACTGTGATTATTGAAAACCCATTGTATTAGCAGTGTACTCTGATCTCTATAGTGTTTCATTTCCCTGTATGAGGAATGAATATCTTTGCAGTAAGTGATACTATTTTCAATTCATTTTATATTCTGTCTATACCACTGTTGTAGTCAGAGGTTGCAAAGAGAACAATTACATACAATACACATAATTTATAGTATTATTTATAATAGTCACCCAAGGAGTCAGATACAAAGAAAGTGCAGGAAATCTGTCCACAACATTTAAGACCTAGAAAATCCAGCTGAGGGCTTGGATCCCATGGCAATAACCTGCATGAGATCAGCTGAGAATCTAGAATTCATGACAATGACCCATGCAAGTCTATCCCACGGATCTGTGCCAGGAATGCCCAAAGGTCAGTGGTGGATGCTAGAAAGTCTGTGCTAGCAGGGTGAAGGATCTGTGCCAGCAGGCCAAGTGTTCTGGAGCCAAGAAGTGATGCTCAAAATAAGGACCAGGACTCCCCTGAAAAGTACCACAGCCATTCTGAGTGACAGTGAGGTCCCGAGCTCCTCCAGTGATAACAGCTGAGTACGTATCAGGAAGCCAGTGTGACAAATTTCTCCTCGAGATTGAACAGCACGCATCATCCTCTCTGGAGCCAGGAAGCAATGCTCAAAGTAAGGACTAAAGCTCCCCCAAAGTGAAATGCAGCCATTCTCAGCAGCAAGGTCCTGAGCTCTTCCGATGATAACAGCCAAGTTCACGTCAGGTGAGCCAGCATGACAAGCTCCTCCAGGAGAACCAGCAGCTCCAAATAACAACAACACTTAGGAGAATCCACAACACTACTCTGCCTCTCCAAGTCTCCTCTTTATGCTGGCAGCGGTCCTCAGGTGGGCCATCCACGCTCAGCACCATGCTGATTCAGTTCAGCTGATGTTTAAGTTGACCACCAGTTACCAATCCACTAAACCACAAATCTATATTTTCTTGATTTCAATTTTCATTTTCTCAGCTTTTTGTTACGATAGGTAGGTTCTAGTCTAAGAAGATAAAAAGAAGTAATCAATTCCTGTTGGTTATATTCAACTTAACAGTTTTGCTAAGTATTATATTTTTTTGATATTTTAAATTCTTTTTAATGAATTTAATGCAATTTGGAGAGTACCAAAAAGTACCAAGAAAGTAACCACTTATAAAGAGAACAAGAAGTCACAAACAAGCAAGGCTTCCCTGTGAATTGGTGCCATGTGTGGGCCACTGAGGGGATAGCCAGATGCCAGTCTCTTCCAGTGTGTGGGCTGGGAAACAAGAAGAGCCAGGCCCCCACCCCTGCCATAAGGGGACAGCTGATCTGGAGAAACACAGGCTGTGATGATAGCTATTGAGGTAAAATACAAATTAATGCTTGTAATGTTTAGTGTTTCACTGATTTTGCAGGTCCAAAGCCAGTAGTTTGATCTATTCAGAGGATAACAATATGCAATGTAGCATCTATGGGGGATCTCCTTCTGAATGTGGTAACCATTGTTAATTCCCTATTTTGTTTTGAAGTCTTGTATCATTTTCATTGTTTTGTTGGGGTGGGTTTTATTCTGCTTTGTTTTGTTTGAGTTTATTATGTCTGATGGCATGGGCAGCTATTTCAAAGATAATCAGATATATTATGGTAGTCATTTTGAATTTACTTTTACCTTGTTTTGCAGTCCTTTATTGCATTCATTGCTTTGTTTTTACTGGTTCTATTCTGTTCTGCTTTGTTTGATTTTTACTATGTATGAAGGTATCTGCACTATTTTGAGGACAACAAGAGGCATTATGGTAACTGTTCATTTTGTAATGCTTTGAAGTCCTGTGTCACATACACTGGTTTGTTTTGATTGGCTTTATTGTTTTATTTTGCTTGGTTTTATTCTCTTTAAAAGAAAAAAAGAAAAAACCACTTACAATGCCATCCTTTTAGGCTAACATTCTTTCCAACTTCATTTATTGTTCATGAAGTTGAGATCATACTTTCAGTTTACTGTTTTGCATATTGCTTTTTCTTTGATGTTATGTCAGTTGTCTTCCCATGTGTATCAGTTTCATCTACAAAAAATAGGTGACATAATCACATGAGAAATTTAAGGAGTATTTAATAAAAAGACTTTATAAAGATATGGGGAAGAGAGAAAATCATAAGGGAGGCATGATACAGTATCAAGCATTTCAAATGAGGTTATTTAAAATTAAGGTATGCTGTAAGTTTAGTGTATATACAAGAGTTTTAAGACAGTATGAAAATGGAAGAACTAAAATATATTCTTCATATTTTTATGTGGATTATGTGTTGAATGACATTTTAGGCATGTTAAGTATAATGTATTACTTTTACTTATTTTTAAAGTGTGACTACTAAAAATTTAAAATTACATTTTTACCTTCTCTTTCTGTTAACATTAGTGTGAGTACAGTAGAGAGAGGCATCTTTAGGCCTGAAAATGGGAGTCTGTGGAATGGTCAAGCTGGTAGGATGCATGATCTTCTTCAGGGCATTACACCCAATCTGCTTTTCCCAGAAGGAAGAAGGAAATCTGGAGAATACTTTGGCCCTATTCTATTTCTGATCAGTTCCTCTCAAATTTCTGTCTGTGCTTAGGATTGGTGAGAAGTGTTACCAGAGTAAAGACCATGAGCTTTCTAGTAGGAATTAAGAAGACAAAAGAGCCACGTAATGGAAGTCTGCAAAAGTGGGAATAATTGAATGTGGTGCAAGGTAGAAAGAGATAATGAATGAAATTTTATTTTACTTTGTTTACCATAAAATAAAAAAAAGGAAGGAATAATCAACCTGGAGGAACCTATTAAAGATATTAAGCATATCATTTCATTAAAATACTTTTAAGAACTGCACATTCTATTTTATATATTATATTGTGAAGATATTTGGAAAAGTTACAATGTACTGTAACTATGAGAATTATTTAAGATATATATAGTTGCATTTAATATGGATATACAATAAATCAAATTGAATTTTTAGTTGTAACTATAATCATCTACTTCACTAATAGAATATTTTAAAGTGTATTCTATAATTAGAGAATTGAACATTAATTTTGACACCAGCTATTTTATCCCTACACTTAAAGATAAGATTTTGAGATTGGATTTTTTTTCTATCTATATTAGTAGTGAGACAAATAACCTTATTTATTGGGTTGAATTTCTTTAGCTTGTTGCCATTTATCACTTCTGAGATATCAATTGATAACTCTGCCACTGAGCTATGGCCCCAGCCCTAATATTATGATTTCTTATCTCAAGAGAATATACTAGGTTCATCTAAATTCTTGAAGTTTTATTCTTAAGTACTTTGAGCTGTGCCCAAGTATTTTTTGCTTTGTACTTTCATCATACATATTAAAATATAAACACCTGTTCAGTTCAAAAATCTAATATACTGTATATTCAAAATTTCCATAGTGTAAGTTTTTGGGTTCTTTGAGAACATCAGGTGGTTGTAGGTGTATGTGTTTATTCTTGGTTGCTGTTTTATTATCATTGGTCTGCATGTCTATTTTTATGCCAGTACTATTCTATTTTTGTTATAATTGTTCTGTAGTATATTTTGAGGATTTTAAAAAAATTTTATTATTTTTTATATATGTGTTTATTTTTATTTTAAAGGAATAAAACAACAATAAAATGAAATGAAACAGTGATAAGACAGTAGGAAATCCACAATAGTTACCATATTGCATATTGTTGTCCTCTAAATAGTTGCTCAGACTACTGGCTTTTAGGTGGCTCACAGGCAGGCACATTGCTTCCATCCTGTTTCTTCTCATTCTGAGTGCTCACAGGTGGGGGCTTAGTGTCCTTCCTGGTTCTCCCTGGTCCTTGCTGTAGCTGGCTTACAGGTGGAAGCATTACTTACACCCTGTTCTCCCTATTCTGAGGGCCTGCTGGCTACAGACAAGGGCTTAACTTCTTTCCTGGTTCTCCCTAGTCCACACTCTGGTTCACAGGCAGGGAGGGACATTGCTTCCATCCTGGTTCTCCCCATTGTGTGCACTGATTGGCCCACAGGTGGGGGAATAGCTTCCTTCCTGGTTCTCCCTGGTCATCCTTTGGCTGGCTCACAGGCAGGGATATGGCTTCCTTCTTCTTTGTAGTGTGTTTTGAAATTCAGTATTTTGATGCCCCAGCATTGTTCTTTTTGCTCAGGTTTGCTGCGGATGTTTATTCATGGTCTTTTGTGCTTCCATATGAATTTAGGATTGGCTTTTCTAGTTCTTTGAGGAGTGCCATTGGTATTCTGATGGGTATTGCATTAAATCTATAGATCACTTCAGTAGTATGTCCATTTTAATGTTAGTTCTCTCAGTGCATGAACATGGGAAGCCTTTTCATCTACTAATACTGTTTTGGTTACTTTTCTTCGTTGCTGAGACAAACACCTGACACCCAAAGTTAGTGAAGCAAAGGTTTATTTAGCTTACAGTTTCTGGAGATTTCAGTCCATAATCACCAGGCTCCAAAGCAGAGTGGCATGGCACTGGGGCAACACTTTAAGGCAGCAGCCGCCAGAGCAAAAGAGCAAAAATGCAAGCCTCTTCTCTATCCTCAAATTGTACACAGGCCACCCCTCCACCTTCCCAGTGGGTGTAACACAAAATGTCCTTTCTCTCCATTGCACAGGATGAGGTTATTTACAAAGAACCTTGACTCCCTGCTGAGTCTCTCAGTTAAACTTTTAAACTGTGCAAGTTGACACAATATATTAACCATAACATCCACCCCTTGTCAACTTGGCAACTAGATATATTTCTTTAAATCAGCCTTCAGATACCAAGATATGCTAATTTTTTCCATTTTGCAACTTGAACATTATAACACAGCTTAACAATCCTTAAGAACCAGCAGTAAGTCAATCAACATTTTGTCCTTGGACACCCAAAGACTCATGCATATCCCTGTATTCAAAAGGCATTTAGTCTATCTGCAAGAGTTGCCAAAGTCCTAACAGTTTCAGCATTGCTGAAAAGTCCAAGTCCCAAGTCTCTGAAATGTAAGGCAAACTCTTAGCTGTGCAAATGAAAACAAGGTTAAACACTTCTAACAGGCAAGGGCAGGAGACAAACATTTTCATTCCAAAAGTTACAAACAGGAGGATACAAAGCATTGCCACAAAAGCAAGTCCAAAATCCAGCAGGGTAAATGTTAAATCCTATAGCTGCTTGTCCAGCCTCTGAGGCAATCTGTGGCAAATTATGAGCTCCAAAGGTCTTATGTGGTTCCACCCCTATGGCACTTCTAGTGGTCACTGATCTTGTGGCATCTCTCTTATGATGGCTCTGCTCCCCCATTGCAGGTTTCCTTAGGTGACCCATGTTCCTAGCTTTTCCAAACTTTTGGGGTCTGTGGTGCACCTTTGGCTTCACACTCACAGTTTCACACACTGCCCTCTCAGGAGCACACTGCCTGGCCTCCCAGGCCCTCTGAAATTGGGGTGGAAGCCTTCTTAATCTCTGAGCTTGTGCATTTTGCATGCACCTAAAACCAGCACCACATGGATGATGCCGAGGTCTGCTGCTAACTGGAGCAGTAGCTAGACTTTCCTTTCTCTTGGCTGGAGGGGTCAATTGCCTGGACCGCTGGGCACCCCAAACCCGACTGCGAGGAACAGATTCTCTATGCCACCGCCATCCTGGAACCTCTTGGGGCCTCTGCCGCCACTCTGGAACATGGTGCTCTGAGGCTTTCTCCTGAAAGCAAAGTCTTTCACCTTTGCAGTTTGGAAGCTGCAAAGGTTCGAGACTTGCTGCTTTTTGCACTGTCTGCAGGTCATCTTTTCTATTTCTCTGTTCCTCAGCAATAGAGGTCTCAACTTTATCTTTACAGTCTATAGCTTTATTGGAGCATCCTTTCTTGCTAAACTCATGTTTCAAATCACCCTGCTGGGCTCTGTCTGTGCTCTTGGTTTGAGATATAAATCTGGCTAAAAGCCCCCAACAATAGCCATGCCATGGCCTCAACATTCGACTGCCTTGATATTTCTTCCATCAGATTAATCAGACCACCATCCTTAATCTCAGTCTCAGGCAAAGTCTCTGGACATGAGCAAAATGCAGACAGACTTTCTGCTAAGCCATAACATACATCCACTGGAGTCCAACAACCAATGCAGTCCTTCTTCCCAGCAGAAACCTCCCGAGCCTGGTCATTACCGGCAGGCTTTCCATCAGCCTTCTGGTCTCTCGTGCTCTGATCAGAATCTCCTCTACACAACAGCCTAAGCTGTTTCAGCTCTATGCATTCAGGCAACAGATCTGAACCTTTCCAAACTCTTCCCACAAGCCATTCCCAAAGGCTCTTGAACCACATGGTCATGTACAGTCACAGCAATGACCCCACTCCACTGGTACCAAATTCTGTTTTGGTTACTTTTCTTTGTTGCTGAGACAAACACCTGACACCCAAAGTTAGTGAAGAAAAGGTTTATTTAGCTTACAGTTTCTGGAGATTTCAGTCCATAATCACCTGGCTCCAAAGCAGAGTGGCATGGCACTGGGGCAACACTTTAAGGCAGCAGCCGCCAGAGCAAAAGAGCAAAAATGCAAGCCTCTTCTCTATCCTCAAATTGTACACAGGCCACCCCCCCCTTCCCGGTGGGTGTAACACAAAATGTCCTTTCTCTCCATTGCACAGGATGAGGATATTTACAAAGAACCTTGACTCCCTGCTGAGTCTCTCAGTTAAA
>RJWT010051687.1:0-10668 GCA_004365215.1 Cuniculus paca
AGATAAGTATATAACACATTCACAGACGCATAAATACATACATGCATAGTAGGGATTAGATATAATATCTTTGATTTCTTTCTGCACTTTTTAAAAATTAGATTACTATTCCTTACTATATGGATATTTGGGGGCTATATTTTGGTCTCTAGGATGAGAAAACTTCTGAAAGATTATTTATACCACTGATTTATGCTTAAAAAAGGAAGTGAAACCAAAAAAAAAAAAGAGAAAAAAGAAAGAGAAGAGGAAAAGCACTTTGAATGTTTTCACTGTGGACAGTAAAGTGAAGCTAAGTAGAATCCCGAGTTGATAGTTTGGATTTGCTAAAAAGTTGTTGTGTACCTGTTTACAAGATTAAATCCAACCCTATGTGAAAGACCCACAGTATAACTATCATGCTAGTAGAGATTAAAGAGCAAATATTCAACACTTAGGAGCTTATTTGATACTTTTGGAGATTACCTGCATAATTCTGCACTAGGAGTTCAGGAGATAGCTAGATAGATACACAAACAGGCAGACAGATAGACAGACAATAAAATTCAAGATATCTATAATGCAATATAGTAAATACATCATCAAGATAAGTCACTCTCTGGAGAAATTGTATTGTACAGTTTTACATAACTTCATTTTTTCTGAGTGTCAATAATCTGGTTAATAATAAAAGGTGTGTCATAATGGTAACCGAATGCCAGTTAAACGTCAAATGTTCAATGATGTAGATATTCCATTCCACAGTGAAGTCTAATCCCATAATACAACTTTTCAAAGAGATGTTGCATTCAATAATTTGCCCTGCAAAATCTCCTGCATTGCGACAAAGCTATCAAGGGCTGATGATTAAAATTGGAAGATACTTTTTGAAAGCTGTCTACTTGGAGCAGACTCACCCTCATTGAAAGAGAAGTGGGAAGGTCCTGTCTTAATTCAAAAGAGCAAAGATATGAACAGATCATTAGAAGACTTAATTCCCCATTTCCTCAAACATAAATTCCATCAACTTTGCAAGTTAGCTATTGCTATATAACACGTACCTTCATATTTTGTAGCTTTAAATAGTGATTTTTTTCATCTGAAAGTTTCGTTGGGTTATGACCTGATGTATGTCACTCCAAAATTAAAATGTGTCACGTATGTGTACCAACTCCCCACAAAGAATGTAATCATCACATGCCACATATATGTAGAAAGAAAAAAAAATCAAAATTGGAAAAGTAATAAATGTTTTAAAAGTCTAAAAATCTATACGCTAAAGATAAATGCCTAGCACCTTGGAATTTGAATGTACTTGGGAAGAGGACCTAAAAGAGAAGAACAAGATAAGTTACAAAGAAGGCGTTAGCACTGTTGTCCAATAGTGCAACAGGACTGTCATTCCCGTAAGAGAAGGACAGACCCCAGAGGCCTGTGTGCCCAGCCCAGAGAAACAAGCCTGAGTAAATGCAGCCAGAAAGCTGCCATCTTTAAGGGAGGGAGGAGCCAGTTCTCAGAAGTCCTTTCGCCTTGGACCTCCAGGTTCCAGAACGATGGGAAAATAATTCTGTGTTGCTTGAGCCACCTATTCTGTGATATTTTCTTATGACAGTTCTGGCCATCAATATAATGAATATGATTTTTCTCGTACAGTTGTTATCAAGTTGCCATTTGAGGCCATGGTCTCGTGCATTAGATGGGAGGCAAGGGGAGTAATCTGCCTCTAGAATCTCTCACATGATGCTTAGTAGCTCCAACATCGTCAGTGGGTCTTTCCATAGGGATAAATCACAACCAGGAAATTGGCATCTCTCAGGACAGCACCTCAGGAAAGTACCGAGGGTGGCAGCCGGTCATTATAGAAGTGAATCTTTTTTTTTTTTTTTTTTTTTTTGTGGCACCAGGGATTGAACTCACGACCTTGCACTTGCTAGGCAGGTGCTTAGACCGCTGAGCTAGATCCCCAGCCCTGTTTTTTTGAGACAGGGTCTCACTATTCCATTCAGGCTGGCCTTGAGCTCACTTTGTAGCCCAGGCTGGTCTCGAACTCACAACGATCTGCCTGTCTCAGCCTCCCAAGTGCTGGGATTACAGGCGTGAGCCACCACGCCCAGTTTAGAAGTGATTCTTAAATGCCATTCCAGTCCCAAGGCGCCCAGAGGTGAAGGTGTGACAGCCAAGAGGGAGGGATTACAGGAAACATCCTAGAGGCTGCCTGTCAGATTGAAAGTGACATTAGCATTTTATGTACCTTTATGAAAGAGAAGCCACTGCCCTCTGTAATGAGATCCTGTCTCAAAACAAACAAATGGAAAAGAAAACAGAGAAGACACTGCCAATAATTCTATGTAGTGGTTCTGGAATTTTGGATGTGAATACTCATATACATGCCTGCTGAAATCCCTTCCTCCTGGGGCCATCCAAGTTTGAGGGGCAAAGTTGTAATGCCCAAATTTCAAGCAGCTGTCATGATGTCACCTGACCCAAGTGACATCATGTAGTGACACCATGTAGTGACAATGGTGATTGCTCTACTTTTGTAACACAGTGTTTCTTAGAAAGGTATGATGTCATTTCAGCCAGTTCGTGTCTAAAGAAACATCCAAATAAAGAGCAACGAGCTTTCCCTCCCTACTAAAGTCATCCCCAAACTCCACGAGTGACACCCTTGAACCCAACGACCCCACCAATTACAGGGCTTTGTGGAGAGTGTTAAATAGAGAAACAAGAAGAACCAGAAATAGGCACTGTCCTTCATTTATAAAGGTCTTGAAAGGTCAAAATTCTCTTTTCCTCCCTAGTTCAGAAGTAATTTAACAACAAAGATACATGAGCAAACCAGAAACAGAAATAGAAATGCGGTCCTCATGGTTGCTGATCTGGAAGGTACGACTCCAGGGCTGAGGCTGACAAGGTTTCCAACCCCTCCAGTGCTGTGAGGACTTTAATTCCTGTCTCCTAACACAGTCCCGTGGCTCACTCGCCAAGGAGCTAACAGCATGAACTGCGGAAAAAGCATTCTTTGCACCAAGTTGGTCTAAAGGAAGATTAAGAAAGGGTGTAATGAGTTTCTTCTCCAAAACTCGCCGATCATACAAATAAATGGTGCTCTTTCTCTTCTGCTACAAAGCGAGGAGTGGAGAAGGAAGGGAAACATTTGGATAATTTTCTCAAGCTTTGTATTGATTAACTACTGAAATACATGATAAAGACCAAGTCAGGCATGCACAGGGCTTATCCTCAGGTGAGCAGGCTGGATTTAAAGCCAGCAAGACCCTTGGAAATCTACACACACACCAAGAGACCTGCAAAGCGGAATATCAAATATCACAGACTGAGTTCATGTTCCCTGACCTCATTACCAGATTGCTGAAGCAGAATTTGAGCCAAAGTCCAACTGTACGGGAAGAACTTGAGCACCTCTGGATCACAGCAAGTTCATCCAGCCCTCTGGGAGTAAAAAGAGTCAAAGATGTAGCTCACATCCACCTTAAGATTCAGGCTGCTGGCTAATCAGGCAGGAACACTTGGGTTATTTTTAAATTACTTAAAGACTGCTTTCTTTCAATCTGAAGCACAAAACATATTAATTTATTATTTTTGTCATTTGCCTATTTATTTCTGTAGTTTAACTAAGCAAGTAGTAGCTCAACTTGCCCATTCAGGTCTAACTCAATGAATAAGACATGCCGAAGTGAAATTGGTCATCCTACTTGTGTGAATTTTGCTGGCTTCCTGATCCTAAGGCAGACTTGAACTGCAGCTGCACCAGTGTCTGTGCAGGCTGAGACTCCAAGGCATAGGCAGAAAGAGGTGGCTGGAGAGGTGACCAGCCTGGCCCCATTGGTTAAAGAGCTGTGCTAGAAGATTCCAGGTAAACACAGGTGCTTGTCATTCACTGGCCAAGCAAAATAAAGCCATTGGAATAACACCGTGAGTCTTTCTTTTAGTGCTAAAATAAATATTTTTTGCATAAAAAGAAATTAAAAAAACACAGGTCCTTCAGTGTGGGTATAACCTGGAACTAGCAGTGCTCTTTATTGCTTTCTCCTGATGTCTTTAAATTGGTCAGAGCAGGACATTCACCTACTCAAAGATTGAAGATTTATGCTCTATCCTAATTCCTGCACCAGATTAAACTCAATCCATTTGTCTAATACAGTTTACCAGGTTAAGCAAAAGAGTAAAACAAAGATTAATTAATGCAACAAATGTATCCCAAGTTTAAAAAGGGGTGCTACTTTTGACAGATTCTAAAGGAGAATTATAATTCTTCAGATGAATTCCTATGACCCTTATAGGTCAAAATCCAAACAAAGTTTAAAACCCCCACTTTAAAGCTCAAGGAAATTAAATGTGATCAGCTCCAGCCTTCTTGTCCTGTCCAACACCCATCAGGAACATACTGGGATCTCCTGCCCCACTTTAGGATGGCGGCATTTCAGAGCCATTGCCAAAGGCCCTGTGATGGCTGTTTCCCCCAACTCCTGCCCGTGTAACCCAGAAATCACCCTTACTTGATTTAAGAACCAAAATGGCTCTCGTTTTTTTTTGTTTTTTTTGTTTTTTTTCCTGAAAGCTGAAACACTAGGCGTCTCAAGAGGGTCAATAAACTAAAGGGACTTCTGCCAAAGAGTTGTGTCGGCAGCCCTGGCTTCTCTTTGGAACTGCTTCTGATTTCGTCTGCTCCATTTTAGGAAAGATCAGCTGGGTTCGTGCATTTTCATTTGCGCTTTTCCATTTGTACTTCTGGCTCCTAGGGCTAGTGCCATTCGTGGTATGTGAGGCTGCAGCTCTGCGGGTAGCTTTTCTTTGTTGTCTAAGCCCAGCCACCTCCTTGGCTGCTGTATTTCTAGGCGTCCCCCACAGGAAAACGCACGGAATTACGAAGTCCTGACGCTGCCAGAAGCATCTGCGATTCACACCAACCTTCCGCACCTTCCCGTCTGTGTGAGCGAGCCAGAGCCGCCGCCGAAGTTATTCTCCAGCTGAACACGCCCGACAGGCCTGTGCTCAACCTGCTGCTTTTCTCCAAGTTTTCTTTTTCATGAAATAAATGCTAAAGACTTATTTTTCCAAATCGACCATTGTATTTTCTCACAATATGTAATACCAGTAAGTCTGAATGTTACAATGTGTCGCAAGAATGACACAAGGAACACCTATTACTTTTTTCTCCTACATTCAGCAACTTTTAAGCATTTTACTACTTTACTCTTTTTACTTACTATAGATACATTTTTGCTGTTCTTTTGCTTACACATTTGAGAGTTATCTGCAGACATTTCACACCTAAATACTTCTATATGTGTCCCTTAGAAATGAGGAACTCGGGCTGGGAATTTAGCTCAGTGGCATAAGCGCCTGCCTGGCAAGTGTGAGGTCATGAGTTTGATCCCCAGTTAAAAAAAAATAAAGAAATGAGGAACTCTTAAATATCTGCATTACAGTGGTTACATTTGGGACATTTGCCATCAACGTTGTACTATCATCTAGCATAGAGATCATATGCAATGTTTCAAAATGTTCCAGAATTGTCTTTTAAAGCTTTCTTTTTATTTGTTTATTAATCTGGAATTTAGCTAAAAATCATACCATACATTTAATAGTCATGTCTTTTTGAGTTTCTTTCAATTTGATAGAATTTTCCACCTTTTTCTCCTTTATATATAATAAAATAACAAATATATTTTGCATGTTAGCTATAGATAACCCACTTTGGAGGTGGTAGCTTTTGAAAAGCTGTTTTGCCTTCTCTGTCTTTGCCCTAGGAGAGTTAATCCCATAAGCCTCTCAGATATGTTCTCGGGGGAATAGGCAATGCTTCCATCAACGCCTTCACAAACTTGGTCATCTTAAAACACATACGCAATTCTATTCATATTGTACTTGATTTTCCTGACGTTCTCCTCAGACTCTGACTCACATTTCGCCAATGCCTTAGTGCAACTCTCTGAATTATCAGAAGCACTTCTGATAGCCCCGCCTGGCTTTCACACAGGCTTCTCCGCAGCTCCTCGGTGCTTCTGTGGGACTCATTGAGTCTCCTCTCAAGTTGAACTCAGTCCATTTCTTACTGCGTCGCTAACACTGGAAACATCTCTGATGTTTTATTTCCCTACTCAGGGCTGTTGGGGGGCAGTGTACAGTTCCAGGTCTGCTGCTGCTTCCCTTCTACACTTACTTCTAAAGTCCCAGATGTCTTGATAAATATTCCATGTCTCCTGACGCACGCGTCTAAGAAGTCCTGTGTACCGTTTGCTAACAGAAGCTGATTCCAAAGCAGAAACACTAGCAGTTTGAGATAAATCTACTTTCTATACCCCATGAGATCCATGATGTCCGAGGATGCCCCGTTGCTTCCCATATGTATGTACAGGTGTACAGGGTTCACAGGTATACATAAACCTATAGATGGCTTTCAGAGCTCCAGAAAACACATTCTGATAGGGGACTTGGGAGCACAGGGTTGATGGAGGACATGAGGGACAGGCTTTATCTCCCAGGTTCTCTGTGATGAATTAAAACCTGGGCACTGCTCCCATAGGGAGGTAAGGGGTTTGCTCGAAGCACTCGCTCCTGTCTCTGCAGTCACCGCACAGGCTGCAGTGAATGGGCAAGGCTGGCCCAGCCATCAGAGGAGAAGTCTCTGGAGAAGGACAGGGAATGTGACCATCAGCAGCAAGTCACAGCGGAGGGGTGGGTGTGCAGGCGGCTCAACAGATCAAGATAGCCAGGCCTAAGGTCTCAGAAAGCCATAAAGAAGGGATCGCTTTAGGGTGTGGAGGAATTTTTATGGAGTACCCTCTGCTGTTGATCTTACTTGCTAGTCTGGGCACAAGTAAAGATAAATGATTCAATATCCAGACATATGCGAAAATTTAATGAAATCTTCCTGAACAGGGTTTTAAACCTTTGATGTGGTTAGTATACTTCAATACCTTTTTGATTTTCTTGAAGCTTCTGTTCTTTCTGCCTAATTCCTGGCTTGGGGAGCGGCTGGGTTCAGGAAGTCTCCATATGCTGGAGGATACAGGTGGCTCTCAGAAGCAATCTTGAGATCCTTCATGAGCAGAGTCACTCTGTGTCCTCTCTGGAGAGTGGGATGTTACCTGTTCACCAACAGTGCCAGGTCGGGTGCTTGTGACTAAGACCTCTTGGAGCTGCTCAGGTTATCCTTGCTGAAAGCCTGTTTGTCATCCTTCCGCTCCTTCCTGAGAGATTCCTGGTAGCCAGTTAATCAGCTAACCTAAGTCAGCTGGATTTAATTTCTATTGCATGTGGAAAGTACAATGTTTCTATTTCTCTTCTTTTTTTTTTTTTTTTTTTTTGGTACCCAGGATCAAACTTGTAACCTTGCACTTACCAGGCAAGTGCTTGAGCCGCTGAGCTAAATCCCTGGTCACCAACACTTCTATTTCATCCATGGCTTTAAAAGTCAGTGTCATCTACTGTTCCTCCAGTCATGTAACTAGTAAGCAAACAAGCAGGAACTGGAACTCATGTAGAAATGCAAGGATGCTCCTTTAGTCACCTCACTGTTTCTATTTTCATTCGTTGTCAATTGTAATGGGCAAACTTTATAGCTATTCAAATCCTTCAAGGTCAAATACAGTACTAGGGAGTAAGATGCTGCACATGATTGTGTGGTAACTTTAGTTAACGTCACTGAAATTCAATTTTAAAATATTTACCTTTAACAGGGTCCAAAGTGTCAGTGAAAGAGGTCAGCAATGAGGCTTCCTTGCAGTCGGATGGTTCTGGAGGTCGTGGCTCTGCCTCAGTTACCTCTAGTGCCTGCCTGGTGCAAACCGCATCTGAGGAAGGCATTCTCCTGGGAGAGGCACTCAGCAGTTCTGCCCCTAAGGACGCTAGGAGACGGAGGTAAGTTTCTGGGAACCTCGCCCAGGAATGAGACCTAGCAAGACAGCCTAGTTCTCTTTGTTACAGGGCTCAGGACTGGCTTTCCAGGTCCCCAGTTTTTGCAGCCATAGTAGGGACTCAAGGAGTATTGTATTTCTACTCTCTTAGGTCTCAGCTGTGACTTCTCAGGAAAAGTGAAAGCTGTAGACTCTGTGAAAATAAAACTGAGGCTGCCCAGCCAAGTAATTTGGTTGGAAATCTTGCCTATAGGGGAACCTTTGATTGTGTCTCTTTCCTGAGCTGCTTTCTTTATGCACCACGCACAATAAAGAGCATATTACATGCATTTTAACACATACATTGGTTTAAAGGTCACTCTTTGCATAACAGTCTGCCAGTGCTTATCACATATGTCTGCTTCCACAGTATTCTCTTCTTACCTCCAAATTACTGAGTAACTCAGTAACTTTGATACTACTGTTTTTACTTTATCTATTCAAGTAACTTTTTCCTTCACCCAAATTCACATTCTGACTGGGGTGCAGGGACGTGAGATGCTGAGAGATACTCTCTCCTAGGTCTCACAGGTGGCATATTTCAGCCAAGAATTTACTTCAAATGTGTATAATTAAAAAAATGGTTTAGAATTTTAAATGTAAGAACCCCCCTTTATGGAAAAATTGACACATTTTAAAAAGTTGACGCATTTTCTTTGAGTTTGGAGAGATTTTTACTCTCCAAATTTTGGTTAGCAACAAAAAGTAAAATGAAATCTAAAATCAATACATTCAATAAGCAAAACAAGTATTTCTTCTCACTGGCTGGTGCTGAGACTAGAAAAGCTGCGGCCCTTCCATTGGTCCCAGACTCCCTTCTCGGGAAGAAGGTATACATTTTTATTCTAGGATAAAAAAGTGATGCCAAAGGTTTAAAACAGAGAGGTAAGAAGATGAAAAGGCAAGAAGGTTTCCAAGAGCAATGGAAATGGGTGGACTGTAAAGACATTATAGGATTGGGTTGGTAGGGGAGGTTTCCAAAGGTAAAGATGGAAAGTTATGAGATTTACCATAGGACAAGCTGTGGAATTTAGATGCATTGTGCAGTAAGCCACTAGCATATGTTTGGTGTGAAATAACTTCACAGATATATTTAGCTTTCAGACAGATAGCTCTCTTACTGCAGTGAGGGTAAATTAGAAATGCTGAGCTGAGAAAGAAGTCATTTGAAATAACACACAGGAAGTTGATGAAAGTTCTTACTAAGAAAGTGACAAAGAAATGAAGACGAAGGGTTAGTCACCATCAGGGAAATCTGAAAGAAAGAAACAAATTTGAGGACCAGTGTGATACCTAGAGGGGAAAAAGGAGTTAAATATGATGTCTATTTCATTCTTCTTAAAGACACAGTAGTGTAAATCTTCTTTACCCCTTGATGTCTATACTATCTTATCATAAAACTTTTAGTTGAAAATTATTTGGCATGTGAGGACTGAGACTGCCCCAGGTTGGGGTACTTACTACTGCTCCAGAGTCCCTACCAACTTGGATTTTAACTGTTAGTCTTACTTTAATTTTTACCACTGAGTCCTTAGGACATCATCTATAAACTAAGCCTTCTAATACCTGACACCAACCCTATTATCAAGCAAGTTTGGATCAAATTAGATCTTTCTACTGGTCCCTGAATGAGCACTTGTGTTAGTCTAGTTACTGAGTATTGCCTAGTTATCTCTTATGTCTAATATTTATATTATATCCTTGCTGAAAGCATCTTTGAAATGATTCCCCTCATCCCTTTGGGCCAATCAGCAAGCACTCAAGTTCATCCTGTGTGAAATGTACCTTATGCTTTATTCTCATTGGGAAAGAAAATTGTTCCCTTCTTTCAAATTTTTCTAACATTCATTTCCCATCCATTGTATTAATTAGGATTAGGCATATATATATATATATATATATATACACAATTATGAAGGATGTAGGCATTTTGGTTTGTTAAATGTCCCTCCAAAGCTTCATGCAGTCACGGAAGCAGCTGAGTCTAGCATTTGTGATTGGTTCATTAGCACTGGGACTGGTGGTGAGTGCTGCACCTGCCCAGGGGCAGAGCCGCATTCTATACAAGGGAGGGAAAGAGGCGTACTTTTCCCCTTTTGCTCTGGCTGCTTTTTGCTCTGGCTGCTGCCTTGAAGCGTTGCCCCAGTGCCATGCCACCCTGCCTTACAGCCAACTGGTTATGGACTAAAACCTCCAAAAACTGTAAGCTAAATAAACCTTTCCTTCCTTAATTTTGGGTATTGGGTACTTGGTCCCAGCAATGAGAGAAAAGTAACCAAGACAATAGACTAACAAGATCAGAGAAGGAATAGTCGGTAATATGGCCATCCATAAACTGCAGAGCAAGTGGATTCAAGTGGATGGACGCCTACTCAGTCCAAAAAGGATCAAGGCTATAGCTTGGGTCTGAGAAGCTTACTGCAGAGTGGCTGGTATGAGTCTGAGTTGAAGGGGTGAAGAAACTGAAGTTTGATGTCCACAGACCAGGGCAGTAGCATAACATGCACCTGCTCAGGCAGAATGGAGGTTTCAAATGCAGCCTGACTTCTTCCTTCTTCCCTTTTTATTCCACGCAGGCTGCAAACCTCAGAGAGAGTGCCACCCACAATCACAGTAGGTCTTCCACACTCAGGAGCTGGCCTATGTCCCTGGAAATATACCACAGACACACCTGGCACTGTGCTTTACTAAGCTTCCAGGCATTTCTTAATTGAGTCAAGTTAGCAATCACAATTAAAGATAGCCTCCACATCAAAGTCAGCAGATTGCC
>RJWT010051688.1:0-10667 GCA_004365215.1 Cuniculus paca
ATTCTGGGGAGGGGACCCTTGCAGTCATATTTATAAAAGAAAACATGCACATCCTTTATTCTCCCCATGAGGAGGGTTAGCCTGATTTAATGATTTTAGAGCCATGAATTATAGGACTCAGAGAACTTAAAAATCGTGCTCACTTTCCATGTTGTTTCACTGCGATGAAGATCACCAGAGGAAGTCGCTGGATCTCAGCAGAAGCCTCTTTGTTCAGAAGGCCTCCTCTGACCTTTTACTGAACTTTGCATTTTTAGTTTTAATGAGAACTCTCAATTCTGAGATATCCAACACAGTTTTGCATACAGTATGGGTGTATAATAAATGCTCCTTTCCATCAATCTGTATATTTTATTAGTGCATATCAATCTTAGAGAGTGTTGGGTTTTGCTGTGATGCTTCATGCATGCATATAACATGCTTTGATCCTACTCATTCCATTGTCTTCCCTTACTTTCTCCTCCTCCCTCCACCAGCCTCTTTCACCTTGTAAAATGTGTCCATTAATGCTCACTGAAAAGATAATGGGATAGAAATTGTTCTACACATTTCTCCCATTGAGATAACAGTTGGTTCAACTGTTCGCAGACTGCTTACTTAAAGTTTGCAAGCTATCCTCCAACCTTGGCTTAACGGCAAACTCATTAGGTTATCAGACAGGCATTCAATCTGATGGTTGAAAAAGTAATTTATCTCCACGTAACAGGTGGTTGTTGGTGCATGTTGGTGTGCATGTGGCTATTGCCAAACATGGGCCTGAGGTTCAGGGGTGCTCAGCTTTTCTATAATGAATTAAGTGGCATGAATCAAGACTGCAAGCACTCAGGTGAGCTGCAAGAACATGCAAGGAGCTATGAAAGGCTGCCACCTCTCCACTCCACTCCACTCCACCGGAAGCGAAGACAGTGGCAGTAGATGACGGCCTTGAATCCCCGGGCTCAGTTTTGCATCCTAATGGGATTTTTCCTTCTTTCTAACTACATGGAGGAGAAAGCTGGCTGCCACTTGCTGAGTGATTACTACTCTCAGAAGGAGTCTCTGGGTCCCTTTGGCCATTAATTATGAATACCCTGCAGCAGTTTAATCTAATTATGACTCTCTCCTGTGACTACATGATAAGACATTCCCAGGCTGGGGTTCTTAGTTGTCCTTCCCCCAGGCTTCTCTGTCTCAACTCTCCTTCTGAAGTTATGCTCAAAAAGCTTAGTAACAATTGGACTCTAACTACATTTTAACATAACACTTAAATTCATGCTTCTGTTCACACTGTAAAAGGTAATCTTTGAATGGTTTAAGCATCTGGATTCTATTACAGGGAAGTATAGCACTCAAAATGGAAGAGACTTTTTACATTTGTGTGGAATTCAGGCAGCTGCCTGAGCCACCCTTGGGCCTACTTGTTTCAAAGAGATTTGCAACAGGCTTAAGTCAGAAATGATAAAATTGTCAAAAAAAACTCTGGAATTCCTTTTGGAAGATAGCTAAAAAAGTAAAACAAAACAAAACCTTCAAAAGAAAAAAGGAAGAGATTGTTGCTTGCAATGTTTTAATAATACGGTTTATGGAGTCAAATACTGAAACTCCAAATAGTGTCTGTTGCACATATCCAAGTGATATTTCCACTGTTTTCCTCTCAAATATAATATCAGCTTTATAGTCCTGCAGATTACAAATCACGGGCTTTTTATTTGGGGGTTAGGGATATTGGATTTTTCTTCCATTTGTCCTATTTTATTTCAATAGTCCAAACCTTTGTGGTTTGGTCATTAAAATCCAGTTGGCAGTGAGAAGCTAGATCTTTATGTTCTCCAGCTGTGCTCCTGCCCACTGCACACAAGCATTATTAACCAGATGACCATGTTTGCATCAGCCAGGGTAAGGGTTTCCCACGTCCCACCCCAGCAGCAGGCAGAGATGTGGGGTGCCTGCGAAGAAACCAAAAACATCCAAGGAGGGTCTGACCCTAATGTGAAATTGCTGCCCAAGGCGAGTGAGGCCAGCCTAACTGCTGGGCTCAGCCCGTCCTTGAGAAGGGGCACTGTCAGTAAATTAAAAAGTTGTTATTCTGTTAGGGCAAGAGAACAAAAGGAAAGACACGCTAGGGCCACAACAATGATACAGCAAGAGAAGAAAGATTTTCCTTCACGTAGATATTCTTACATCAAAGCACATTTGACACGGTGAATTATTTGCAGAATTTTTTTTAAAACCCTAAAATGTAACAGTCTCCAAATAACTGAAACAAACTTGAGAGAAGTGCAAATGTCACGTTTCTCGATTTCTGAACTTAGTAGGAAGCTACACTGATCCAAACGTGTGGTACTAATGGTAAATTCAGATGATGGAATAGAATCAAAACCCAGTACTGAAGACACAGCTCAGTGACAGTGCTTGCCCATCCCGCATGATGCTCTGGTTCGATAGCCAGTGCTGCAAAAAAGAAGAAAAATAATAATAAATAAATACATAAATAAATAAATAAGAGCTCAGAAATAAGCTCTCAAATATGCAAATGATTTTTGACAGGGGTGCTACAACAATTTAAAAGGGCAATTTCTTCAACTAAGGGTGTTTGATAAACAGGATTATCTACTTGTAAAAGAACAAAGTTGTACATTTACCTCACATCATATACAAAGATTGACTCAAAATGGATTTAAGATATAAATGTAAAAGCTAAAACAATAAAAGTCTTAGAAGAAAACATAGAAAGCTATATGAAACCACATGAAACAAAGAAAAGATAGGCAATTAGGGTACATTTAATTGAAAACTTGTACATCAAAGAATACTATCAATGGATTACAAAGACAACCCACCAAATGGTAGAAAGCATTTTCAAATTATATGTATTATCAAAGAGGCTAGTATCCAGAATATATAAAGAATTCTTACAACTCAACAATAACCACCAAAAAAATCTGAGTAAAGAATAGGCAAAGGTTTAAATGAATATTTCTCCAAAAGATACGTGAATGATTGTTAAGCACATAAAAAGGTACAAAATATCACTAATCATCATAATCATGCAAATCAAAACCCCAGTGAAATATCACTTCACAATCATGAGGATGAACATCAGGGAAAATAACAAATGTTGGTAAGAATGTGGAGAAATTGAAACTATTGTACACTGCTGATTTGAATAAACAATGGTACAATGGCTATGGAAAGCAACAGTTCCTCAAAATGCAAAACACAAGGTTACCATATAACCTAGCAATTCCACTTATGGGTATATACTCAAAGAATCAAAGGCAAGGTGCTAAATATTTGTAGACCCATGTTCATAGCATGGTACCAGATGAAAGCAAACCAAAGGATCCATCAACAGATGATTTGACACACAAAATGTGACAAATACATACAATGCTATATTATTCAGTCTTTTAAAAATGAATTTCTGACACATGGTACAGTGTGAGTAAATCTGGAAGACATTAAGTTTAAAGCCAATCACAAAAAGAGAAATACTGTATGATTCTACTTGGATGATGTACCAAGAGTAATCAAATTTGTGGAGACAGACTGTAGAATGGTGGTGACCGCGGGCTGCAGAGAGAAAGGAATAGTTATTGTCAATGAGTGTTCAAAGTCTCAGTGCAGACAGATAAAGACCTGGAGACAGATTGTGATGTGAATGTACTCAGTGCCACTGAACTGCATGCTGAAGAATGATTTAAATGGCAAGTGTTGTGTTATATATATTTTACGTCAATAAAAAGCAAATTTGAATAATTTTTCAAACATTTCCAGATATTCTCAAAATGATTAAAAAGATAGAGTTGCCTGTAGAAATAAAAGCCAGAAACTGCCTCTTTTTTAACTGGTATAGATGATAGAGCTTCCCTGAAATACTAATTTAACTCGAATTCCTATAAATCATATGTGCTATTTAAATGACAAATTTTCTTTATGCTTTAAGAAACTGCAAAGCAAACAAATGAAGTGGTCCAAATCATTACCATTTTTCCACGTGTACTTCCAAACTCAAAGACACCCAGCTCTCAGATCAGCAAACATTTTGTACAAAGAGGCAGAGAATAAATTTTTGGCCTTCCACTTCTTATGGTCTTCTCAACTAGTAACTGTGCCATTGTAGTAAGAAACAGAAATAGACAATGCACAGACAGGATGACTGTGCTCCAATAAAATGTTATTTCCAGCATGTTTAGTACTGAGCAGGATTTGGGCATAGGTTGTCAATCCTTGGTGTAGAGCAAGCAAGTTCTCTGACTCATGGTAGAGAAAAATCTGCTTAAGAAGAGTGATAGCTGAGTGGAGTTAAGAAGGTCAAGAAAAACAGGAAATATTATTCAAGCAAAAATGGAAGAGCAGGGAGGAGAATAAAAGGAATGGGAGAGTTCCAGGAGAGGCAGCTGCACAGAGATTACACAGTCTTGGTGTGTCTGATGTGGCCTTCCCCTGTTCCTGCAGCCCTTTGAGGGCATGGTGAGAAGTGAGTTGTGGACCTGGAATATTAGAGAAATATTAAAGCGCACCAGTCATGGCCCCCTTTCTACAAGGGATATTATCCAAGACCCCTGAGGATGCCTGAAACCTTCGATAGTGCTGAACCCTCTTTAAACTGTGTGTGTGTTTTTTGTGTATACATTACTATAAGGTTTAATTTATAAATTAGGCAAAGCAAGAGATTAAGTGCAATGATTAATAATAAAATAGAATAAGTATAAAAATATACTATCATAAAAGTTATTTAAAACTTATGAATTGTTTATTTCTGGAATTTTCCACTTAATATTTTTGGACTGTGGTTGACCATGGAAAGCAAAACTACAGGCAAGGGGGAGTATTGTACATGTGAGGGCCTTCAGGCCACTGGAGACGAAGTTACAAAGGCCAGGAGAGGTGGAGGAGGTGGGACTAGACAGCATGTTTTGAATTAGCACTTTAACAGAATTGTTCCATTTTGAACTTACACAGTAATTTTGACAAACCAATGCTCAGCACTCTCTTCACTGTGGAGAACGAATAGTTTTCCACCATTCAATAGTGGTCTGTTGGAGGGAAATACTAATTCTTAATTCAGATGATTCCTGTTTTTGCCAAAAGGCCAACTAGCAACACAGAATACATTACAATTCCTAGTGAATAGAATATGTTTGTACTATACTTTGAGCTTGATGATAATATGTGACATTTAATGACAAAATTCATTTTGCAACAAATGTCCTAAGAACATTTTGGTGACTTCTTTCAGCCTTTAATTCACTAATTTTCAAACTCTTGACTGCTTGCCATTGCCCGGACTTGGATACGGAGTTGGGGAGGGCAGAGTGTAGAAGCGTAAGCTTACATTTATTACCCAGCCAAGGGGTGGGATGGAGGTGAGAGGGCAGACACTCCCAGTGCAGCACAGCTTCTGCCAACTCAGACCGGATGTGCACAGTCCCTGACCGGATGTACATCATCTGAGACCGGATGTTATACTGCTGCAGTGGTGAAAGGATCCCGGACTCTCCTTAACCATCGAGGCTGTTCAGTCACCCTTGGTCAGGCTCTAAGCAGTTCTCATGTGATTACCTGGAAGGAAAAATGGAGCTTTCTTGCCTTGAAGCTGCAAGCTTAAAGACATTCCCTGCAGGCTCAGGAGATCTCTGGTGAGTAGCAGAACATGTGTCATCAGTGTTCCTCTCAAGAGTGCCAGGACGAGACTGCAATTTTGGTCCTAAATTACTTTGCATTCTATGCTGTGACTCCCGGTGCATAAAAAGAAAAAAGACAAAAAAAAAAAATATATATATATATATATACATATATATGATGTGGAAAGAGGAGCCCCTTCATATATCTATTCATTGCCTGGGCACTCAATGGCTTGAGACTAGGCTAGTGACACAGGAATGTCAGGAAACACCATGCATGTCAGCTCTCTCAGGCACCATGCTGTGATCACCACAAAAAAGAACTCAGTGTTCATTTAAGGAGAATCTTGGAAGAAAAGAAAGGATGTCCATGCCCACAGGGTTCAGAGAACAGCACAATGTGGGAGAAAGTGGCAGGAGGAGGCCTGACAGGCAGTGACTGGCTGATGCCATCCCAAGCTCATGGCTAAACAGGGTGCTCTTGAGTGGGTCCCAGCAACTGCACCGAAATGTTGCCTGTGTCATTTCCTTAATCCTTCTGGATCCTATGATGTAGCCCTCATTTTTGACATTCTTTTGTAAGTGAGGACATTAAAGTTCATTATTCTGGTCATGTTCAGCCCTTGGTTGGAAGCATCCCTAGAGAGGCATGGCATCTGGAAGTGTCCGCCAGCTGTGCCCTTGCCACAGATTTTCTTGCAGGAAGTCTCAGCAGACACCCCCATGAATACCACAGTGATTTGCCTGAGCTTGTGTAGACTACAGGAGGTGGAAGATTCTGTCAAAGGCTTTGCTCCATGATCACTGCACTCAGGTCTAAACCCTTATTTAAAATGATCAAAAAAGTAAAAAAGCAATATAAACATGTTGATACTGTATTTTCTATATATCAGGGATCAAAAATATTTTTCTATCAAAAGGCTTTAAAGTAAATATATTGTGTTTTGAGCCCTGCCATTGGAGTGAGAAAAGGAATGGGAGTGGCTGGCTGTTTCCTGATAAAACGTTATTAACAAAAGCAGAAACCAGAATGGATTTGTCCTGGAGGCCATAGTTTGACAACCTTTGCTCTATCGGACAAGAAATATGTAAAATCAAATAAAAAACATTAGTAAGCTGTGGAAGCTTGAGACTTGAGAGCCCATCATCTGCTACATCAGCCCATTTCCTTCTCAAAAATCCTGTGGCAGTAATAGAGGCTCATACAAGATCTGCATTTTCAAAAGGAAACGCAGATATGCTTAGTAGAGACACGATAAGAAACCTTCCTCATAATCCTGATGCTTCTTTCTTTTGCCAGGAAAGCAGCCAGGATGGATTAAAGGTGGCTTTGTGACATAGATTCTGCTGGGTGCTCTCCCTGAAGTAATAGGAGGATAAGGTGCAGAACATGAGACGCCACCTCCCGAAGGTGTTTGAGGAGGAAATGGACTGAGATCTCTGAAATCAGCACCAGATATTATTCATTCATTCTAATACTAATGAAACCCGACTTTGGGGCCTTTGCTGACCCTGATATTCAAAAAGAAAATTATGGATCCTACCCATGAGGAGTCACAGTTCCCAAGTGAGAAGACAATGAATTCACTGAGAACCGTGGGAAATCACATGGATCCCCCTGGATGGTCCTGTTCTGAACAACCCCTCTTCTCTTTTTCCTGGAATAAAATAAGTATATCTATCACCACCAGCTTAGCCAGGCATCCTTGGCTTTTTGGCAAGAATACTGTTTTGACACACGAGAAGCCTGTTGCCCCGTAGGTGCTGACATTCAGAAGCGGTGCAGGAAAGGTGTAGCGTGGCCTGTCTGCACTGCTTAGTCCTGCGGAGGCCAGTCTGGCCAGGGGAGGTATTATGGTTTGTGTCTAGATGTTCCCCCGAAGCCTCATGTGGTCATAACTGGGGGTTTGTGTAGGTGGCTGGATATAGGGTGTGTGATGCTGGGATTAAGGATATGTGAGTACCACATGAGGCCACCGCTTGGTTTGGCATAGTTCTGGGCATAGTTAACGGGAAGACTCCCTGGGTGTGAGTGCTCCTTGCCCTAAGGGCACGCAGCCTGGATGGAATATGAGGGACAGAGGGGCTACGGTTGCTTGCTGCTTTGCTGCTTGCTGCCTTGCTGGCTTCTGCCTGCCATGAACTGTTTCTCCTCTGTCATACCACCCTGTCTTAGAGCCAGCTGACCATGAACTGAAACCTCTACAAACTGTGACCTACAATAAACCCTCCTCCTTTAACTTTGGGTGTCAGGTATCGGAGGCTCTTATTGCACATGGTGTGTATCCCTGCAAAGGAAGACAGGGCTCCATCTGAGGAGAGAATCTCAGTCTGTGACTCCCCTCAAGGCCAGAAGAACCCAACTCATAGTGAAGGAAAGCACTTTCCCACTTCAAACTATGTTGCAAATTGCCTATGCTAAAAGAAGAAAATATATGCGTAAAATTGCCAAACATCTCATTCCACATAATGCTAAGATAGCCAGGCAGGAAACTTTACAGGCAAATAAACTGCATTTTTGAAACATGATTTTATAACTGACATTTATACCTAGCTGCAAATTGGAGAAATAGAAGACATACATGGGGAAAAAAAGTTATTTTTTTCAAAAATGAGGCCAACTTTAAATAACTGACACAAAAATGCTCTTTTTATTCAGCACAGTGTTTTTGCTGTCCAGATATGATTATAGTTGTAGCAAGATGCTAATCATCTTAGCTTTCCTACTGCTAGACACAATATCTGACACACGAAACTTAAAGGAGGAGACATGTCATTTAGCTCATAGTTTCAGGGCATCCAGTGCGTGGCCATGTAGCTCCAAGGCAGAAACACTATGGTAGAAGGGGTGGTGGAGCAAAATGCTTAGTTCATGGTGGCCAGGAAGCAGAGTGGAAAAGAGTGATGGAGAGGAAGGGCCAGGGACCAGGCATAGGCCCCAAGTTCACACCTCCTTGACCCACCTGGACACACTCAGAAATGTCTTCCACCAGTCTTCTGTGCAGATCCCAACATCAGTGAACTCGACACTCCACCCTAACCGCCACAACAGCATTGTGCAAACCTTGGTGAAAACAGTAAATTATATATGTATTTCTTCAATTTCGCATCCAGAAATACATTTGGACTGTTGACTCAAAGACCACCACCACCAACACAACTCAGCATTTGGTGCCGTACAGACTGAGTCAGTTTCCAAACCCTCAAATTATTGCCTTTGAGATGAGGAAAGCTCTGAATTATGGATCGTCTCCCCTAAAGCACATTTACTTACTTAAGGAATATTGACCTCTTCACTTTATAGTCTACTCGAAACTCCAGCTTGAGCCCCAAGTTATGAAAAGAATCAGGCTCACCGTTTAAGTCTGGGGAAATGTATAAAAAATGATACTTGGAATGTGATAAATGGGAAATATAACCCCATATTTCTGATGCCTTTGCCGCTTGGGCTGATCAGTGTACTTTCTAGGTCAAATGCATGGCCATCCTACTGTAGGTCGATATACATAAGGTGGTGTTCTCAACTCAGAAAAATGCACGGGACACATATCTGATGGAGTTTTTGGCAAATCACTTGATTACGTTCCCTGATATTCAGCAGATCCCTATAGCCCACACAGTGAACAGAGATGTTCAGTCAATTGCTCGCCGCAACATTAACTTGAAACTGACCCGAGGACACAGGCATAATATTTAATAGAAGCACAGAGAATTGTAAATGACATTACTCCAGAATTTATTGCTGCCCACACTGCCTCAGCTCTTTTAGCAGCATATACTCCACTTACCCGATCCATGTGCATTTATTGTCAGATTTTCTCGTGCCCTTTGGCACAGTAAGCTCGTAGACTATCCCACGTGAACTTGATTTAGAATAGATACAGCGTGGATGAGCCCGGTGGCTTTGGATGTTGGTAAAAAGAGAGTTGATTTATGATGTCATTTCTGTTTAAATGTGATTCATTTTCTGTTAAGACCACAGCGTTCTCTTCAAGTGGAAAGATGTCTTGGGATGCTGTCTCTGCTGCCTCCTCTTCCCTGCCAAGTTTCCCATCTCCTTCCCCACTGTTTTCTTCTCCTTCCAGCCCACACATCTTACACGAACTGGTCTTTCAAAACTAACGACACTCTGTGAAGACAAGAGTTACAATTGGAAACATCCATCTTCATCTTTATCGGAGATTCCAAAACTCATTCGTGATTAAATTCTGGCTTAAAAAAAAAAGGAAACAACATAAAACACAGCAGGATCCTGTTATTTAGTGGTATAGCCTTCCATGAGTAACAGGAACTGTGGAGAGATACGCTCTTACAAGACTTTTTAATTTTTGTGTTTGTAATATTATTAACAAGACATAGCCACCTGCTGTTTCAATGCTATGAAATCCCTCACCATTTTCCTTAAACTATATTCAGATAATACTGTGTCTTTCTTGGTAATCATGAAGCATTTGGAGCATCCCAAAAGTAGCTTTTAAGAGGAGATATTTAATTTCTATGTTTATATATTCTAGTGTATTTCAGAACCTGCTCATATGAAAAATGGTGTTAATTGGTTAAAACTAAGTATGCAGACTAAGATCTACAAGTGAAGTGATAAATCTCATTATGACCCTTAATGAAAAAGGCATTTGAAATACATTTTCTTTTTAAAATGGTGTCAAGTACAACATAAATACTGCAGGTGGTAAGGAGTTAATAAAATGAATCAGTTAAAGATCACAGTGCTTTCATTTGCATTTTTTAAATCTACTTTAGTACCATAAAATATGTATGGAAATAACAAATATGGAAACCACACCCCTAAATTACCTGACACTGATAAAACAAGGCAAACTCTACCAGACAGCAGTGGGTGTAGTGAATCCAGAGAGAGGGCCACCTTCTGATGGCCTACGTGTGGTTCTCTTTCATTGCCAGCAGATGATGAGCGGTCACAGGGTGTGTCAGTCAGCTCTCCACCATGGAAAAACCAGCTCACAGACAGGAAAGGGGTATTTCGGCTCAAGTTGTGGAGGTTTCAGTGCATGATCGGTTGATGCCGTCACTTTGGGCACGTGA
>RJWT010051689.1:0-10682 GCA_004365215.1 Cuniculus paca
TGTTGCTGTACTGCTATCAGTGTATATAACATGATATAAAATTATATAGCTTTCTGTTGTGTTCTGTAGAATGTTTTCTAGAAATGTTAGCAGTTGGTAGCTGATTTTTTACACAGTTGTTCAAAGTCAATGTAAATGCTTCTGCTGATGTTTTCCTTACATATATCCCTGTTATTGTTTCTCTTCCTTATTTCTATCCTTTTCCTTATATCTCCATTCTTTATCTTTTCCTTGAATACCACCCCCCCCGTAGTGTATACACAAGGATCTTGAACTTGAGTTTGAATTCTGACTCAATCTCTTTACAAGAGGAAAATCTCAGAAATCACAGAGAAGTTGCTTTACTATCCTCTAACTCAGTTTTTTCTTTTTCTTTCTTTTTTGGTCTCTAAAAGGGAAGTATGAATCCAGGCTGTGCTTAGCAAACACGGGAGAATAAAGTGACACAATCATACAAGAAGTTTGTACAAGTGGATGTTATTATTTGAGTGTTTAATGATGTTCGCAATGTGTGTTGCTTTCTTCTTGTACAAAGCTGTGTATGTTTATGGAACAAGATATAATATGGATTTTGCATGAACCAAAATTGCAGACTGTGCTCGGTATGAGTCTATATGCGTGAAGGAGGTGGGGTGGGAGAGCCTCTCCACAGCATATGCACTCCTCGGAGACTGGTTCATTATTCGCTTCCTTAATGTGGAAGTTTATGCTTTAGTGCAGAACTCCAGGGACATATGCAAAGGAAAAGGAAAGAAGGATAACCATGGAATGGAAAAAAAGGTAATGCTTATGATAGTATGAAAGATAGAATGGAAATGAATTATTGTTGCTTTATTTTGGATACATGTAGTTCTTTAAGTGACTTTGGTATGTAGACAGGAACGTTGTTAATGTTTTTTAAGACAAAAGGAATAGTTTCCTTTAACAAAAATAGTCTAGTGCTGTCGAAATGAGATGTCTCCTGTGATGAAGCAGGAGGGGAATTACTGAAGGGTGAAGGGAACATATGTGGTTCCATTTTGTTTCTAGTAGAGCCCACAAAGAAAACCCACAGTTGCCTCAATGTAAGACATTTATACTTGTAAGAGATCATCCCACTTTTATAATGTAAGCGAATACTAATGGTTTGACTTTGAATTGCAATTATATTGGATGTATTTTCTTGTATTTGTTGTTTTCAAATGATTTTAAAAATTGTAACCAGGA
The DNA here is from genome assembly GCA_004365215.1 of Cuniculus paca. Taxonomy (NCBI): domain Eukaryota; kingdom Metazoa; phylum Chordata; class Mammalia; order Rodentia; family Cuniculidae; genus Cuniculus; species Cuniculus paca. The sequence continues at coordinate 1,207 of RJWT010051689.1, forward strand.
AATTCTGCCTTTGTTTGCTTAAGTAATTTGTTATTTAATTCTTTTGATTTTCACAGAAAATACTTTTAAGTTATGTTGCAGAATTTGAATTTAGCGACACTCTTCAACCTTCCATTTTAACCGCTTCATTATTTGAAGCAAAATTATTCAAGTTGTATCAGTTAGCTATTGCTGTCTAACAAACCCCTCCAAAATATGGTATATTAAAATGACAACTAGTGGTTATTTCCATGAATTTTCCAGCCAGCTGAGGTATTCTACTTCTCTAAGCTACATTGTGATTATTTTAGCTGACAGTCTAAGATGGCCTTGATTGGGAAACTCAATATTCCTTTACATGTTTCTCACATTCCTTCAGTGCATCAGTGTAGGTGTGTTCTTGTGATGGCCTCTAGGGTCCATGAGTGGAAAAGTCCCATTATATAAAAGTGTAGGTAGCAACATACTTGCACTTTTCAGGTCTCTGTCTCAAATTTTCTAGCATCTCACTTACTAAAGGAAGACGTGGTGGAGCTCAGCATTATGGTGGAGGACCACAATGCTATGGATCAAGATCTCTATATATCTACATACCTATATCTATATATGAATTGGGGCTGCACTTAATCTAGCAAAAGTCATTTCACTTTCTGTATGTCTTAGCAGACCGTTTCTGCAGTTGTATTGTTCTTTATCTTTTCTATAGATTGAATCAATAAAAAATTTAACTTTATTCAGTTACTTCTCAGCATTTAAATGTTGGTAAAGGAGTGGTTGAAAAGTAATTAAATGAAAATCTATCTTAACTTTCTTGCATACTTCTCCCCCCACTTTCTCTTCTCTTTAAACCAAATTAATTGCTACAGAGTCTTAAATAATAAAGTTGGTTCTTTGTCAATTCTACCTTTATAAATCTCTGAGTGCTGTTCTGTTTTCATTCAATTTCTGTATTTTGGGGGTACTATGGAGGAACTTTTGGTGAGTGACTCTATGGCAGCAAAAGTGAACCTTTTAGAATTTTCAGTGATGCGAACAGCCCACTGCAATATGCGTGCCATACGTTCACCACCACTGGTCTCTGGGTTTTTAGTCTTGCTTTCACATGCTCTAGCTTCTTGCTTTTCTCTATCGAAACTCCAGGTTTTTTGTTTTTCTTTTTTTGCGGCACCGGGGATTGAACTCACAACCTTGCGCTTGCCAGGCAGGCGCTTAGACCGCTGAGCTAGATCCCTGGCCCTCGAAACTCCAGGTTTGCATTTCTTATTGCCTACCCTCCCTGTCTGGGAGAAACCTCAAGGGAGCACCTTTCAAAAAACATTCATTACTCTTTGCCCGTGGACTCACACCTTCAATTAATAAATATTTGTTGAGTGGTTTCCACACTATTTCAGGCATTAGTAAAACAAATAGAATAAAACTAAACCAAATACAAGTCATCTTGGAACTTATCATATACTTTGGCTTTTAGACATTAAACAAATGGATGAATATATAATTTTCCTAATATATGCCTGATATTGGTGTTACTGATAAAATAAAATAAGGTGAGCAGAAAGGGAGTAATGGAGGAGGTGCCTTTTGGTGGAGTGTTCAGGGATTCATTAAAATTTCAGGCCTCTGAAGTGAGCTGTGACCCTCTGGGCAAGGTGAGCTGCAGGCAGAGAGTTTAGTGAATGTAAAGACCGTCTGGATGACATTTGTCACTTCTGCAGCCATACCACCAATGAAAGAAGGGGAGACCACATGGTGGGGAAGCAACAGGTCAGGTAAGGCCTTTATAGGGAGACCACAGTGCATTCTGCATTAATTTTAGGTGTGGTAGTGATCTGTTGGTACATTTAGGGCTGGGGAGAGACACGATCTGATCTCTGGCTCTGCGTGAACAGGCCGTAGGGAGGTAACCTCCCTATGACAGCTACATTGGAGAGAGATGCTGTGTTAGGGGAGCTGCAGTGAGAAGCAGAACCTGGACCTTCCAAAATGTGTTTTACTTAAACTGAGTTTAGATGCTGATATTCACTTTGCAAAGTTGAGCATGTGGAGCAGTGTTTCTCAGATCAGACCGAGCATACTTCTGGTGATATATGAGTTAATTAGAGGTGCTATGTCACATGAATGGATTGTTACACTTTAATAGTTAATTGGGATTTTAATGTGCATTAGGAACCATAAACTGCGTATAAAAATTGTGATTTTACAGTTATTATTTGGAGTGAGAATAATGTATTGACTGTAATGTGGAGTTGGGTGCAGAAATAGCAAAACTCATGAGAACTGTATTTGAATAACTAGATTTAGGACATGCTGATAGAATTATTCATCAGGTTTAGTTCTGAGGGTAAATGATAATATCTTGGGTGGCTTGAACATAGTGTGTAATAATCACTGCATATTACCACCTATTGCTTATTTACTGTTTGAGGTTCCATATTAGGCACTTCATAGATGATATTTTACTCAGTTCTCACCGTAACCCTACGAAATATAGATGGTATTTTCATTTAAGAGATGAGGAATGTGAAGTTCATAGAAAATAAATAACTTGTAAGAAGTCTCTGAGTTTTTAGATATCACAAGGTTACAAAAGAAATGTGTAGTGCTGGTAAACATTCTTCAAACAGGGACAGTCTGTTTTGTACATGAATGGATCTTCAGGAATGTGATAGACATTAATACTTGCTAAGTGGATGAAAGGCAAAAGAATGGATCTTTTGTTTAGGTCTTACTTGATAGTGATAAATTTGCATTTTCCTTAGGAAAATAGGAAATAATCACTTGAAATTTTAATGAAAAAGTGAGCTTTAGGGTCCATGGAGTAATTTCCTGTGTCCTCTACATGCACGTTTTCCCAGTGTCCAGACGTTGGCCCTGTATCATTCTCTGCCTTCTCTTTTAAGGATCTGAGTCTTTCTTCTGGCTACAGATGCAACTACCAAATCTCACTTCAGTTGCAGAACACATAAATTTGCTGACAAACTTGGAGCCACTCTAAGGCACGTAACCTTAGGCAAATAACTTAACCTCCCTTGAGCCTTAGTTGCCTTTAGTATTAGGAAGTTACCAATAAAGAAAAACTCATGTGCACTAGAAGGAAAGAGATAAGAGACTCAGGTAGAGTGGCTTTAGGGAAAAGAAAACATGAAAGAAAATGGAATTGTATTTCCATTCTTCCTGAGCATACAGGTTTTGTTTTCTGTCTACAGTTTTCTAAGAAGTTAAAAAAGACTGTTAGGTAAGGTTTTTTTTTTGTTTTTTGTTTTGAAAGGCTTAAATTTTTATTGCTTAAGTCAGAGGCTGGCAGTAGAGTTCAGTGGTAGAATACTTGCCTAGTGTGCAAGGCCCTGGGTTTAGTACCTAGCACAGCACCCCCACCCCTCCAGATTAAGGCATAGTATTGAAAGCAAAGCCATTCAGGAAAAGTCATTAGATTTCTAGGTGAAGCCCTAGAGTGCTAACATGTAAAGGAGGAAGCCTCACATAGCCTGGCACTGAGGGCAGAGCATGCTAGGAGATGTGCGGCAGGCAGGGTAGGAGAGGTAGACAGAGAGTTAAGCAGGCAGGGCAGGACGAAGAAGGGGCTCCTGAAAAGGAGCAGGAGTTTCCTAAAGGACACTGTTTCATGGCGAGAGATCCTGCAGAGAGTATTAGGCTTCTCTGCCTTTTCTTGCAGGAGTGTGAGGTGTGGAAATCAGGGATGTGTATCTGCATAACCTCACATATTCAGTGTTGATGTGGGAGCTGCTGTTTTTCTCTTGTCTCTTTGTATTTCCTGTCCCAAACCTTCTATCAGCCCTGGCAGTGCCAAGTGTTTGAATTATAAGGAACATAATTTCTAGAAAAATTATATAAGGGCCAACAAAAGTGTAAGGATTAAAGCTATGTTATTACCAACCTCTGTAAGCTTTGAGTTTGTATTAGAATGAAATTTCTAGTACTAGTCTATTTGTACCTCCTAGCCTCAAATTCATATGTTGAAACTTAATCCCCAATGTAGTGATGTTGGGATGGAGCCTTTGGGAGGTGATAAAGTCACAAGTGCTTTACCTTCACAAATGGAATTAGTGCCCTCTGAAAAGAGGCCTGAGGCTGGGTGTGGTGGCACAGAACTGTAATTGCACCACTCAGTAGGCTGAGGCAGGAGGATCACTGAAAGTTCAAGGTCACTTAGCAAGACCTTGTCTCAAAAAAACCTAATAAATAAATAAATAAGTAAATAAGAAAATAATAAGAGGCCCAAAGGAGCGTGGTAGCCACTCTTGCCCTTCCGTTATGTGGAGATACACAGAAACCACCATCTATAAGAGAAAGACCTTGCCAGACAGTGAATCTGCTGGTGCCTTACTATTGGATTTCCAACTTCCAGAACTGTAAGCAATAATCTTATGTTGCTAATAAATGACCCAGTCTAAGGTATTTTGTTATAGCTCAGATGGACTGAGACAGTAACCCAAACATACAGATTGACATTTATTTTTGGGAAGGTAGAACTGGATGCATCTGGGAAGTTATTGGATGAAATAGGATTCACATGAGGCCTTGAGGGAAGGAAGAGACTTCTGTGTGAATGTTTAGAAGCAAAGATTCTAATAACAGGAACAGCTCTTTGGAGGTGAGTGGCAGGACAGTGCCAAGACCCAGACTGTGTGTATCTGGGGCAGAGGGAGAGTGGTTAGCTTTTTAGTTGTGTTTTGTTCTCTAACTCTTAGATATTATTAGAAGTATTTTTTCTTAACCACTTGAGAATAAGTTAAAAACATCATGCCTCTTTACCCTTACATTTCCTAAAAAATTTTAGAGTGTCTTTCCTAAAAAAAACAAATTTCTTTTTATGCAACCTTGGTATGAGTAACAAAATAAGGAAACATAATATTATATAAGCATTGCTTAATTTGTAGACTTAATTCAAATTTCATGGTCTGTCTTCCTCTATCTCTTCTCCTGTTGGCCCACCTTACCTCCCTGTTTCTTTTTCCTTTCCTTTCCTTTCCTTTCCTTTCCTTTCCTTTTGCTTTCCTTTCTTTCCTTTTTTTCCCTTCCTCCCTCTCATCCCTTCCTCCTTTTCTTCTCCCTTCCTCCTTCATTCCTTCCTTGGTGTAGGTGTCATTGAAATAAACTGGAATTGAGGTAACAATGACAGGACTATATAGCCTTTTAGAGGTGAATGTGATAGGATTCAGCAACGTATTTCTTAAAGTGAGATGAAGTTGAAGGTGAGGCCGATAATGAAGTTGTAGTTTATAGCTCATAGGATTAGTGATGTCTTAATGTGGATCTCAGAAGAGAAACTTGAAGTACAAGCATGCTTTTATGTTTTGGATTTTTCATTTCATAGTAATAATTGGTGTTTTTTGTTTTAAACAAAAACAATGCTTTAAAAGCTAGAAAGCCAATGTAATGATTGGCACCTTTGTGTAATATTCAAGAGTATAAAGTTTGGGGTTAGATTGCCTATGTTGGAATACGGCTTTGCTGTTTACTAGTTGTGTGACCTGAGAAAGTTACCTGTTGCCTCAATTTTCTCATCTGTGAAATGGAGCTCATAGTATTATTTGCTTCACAGGGTGCTTGTGTGGATTAAATGAATTATTTTTGGCAAAGTGATACATTACAAGCCTCTCAGTGCTATAAGAGATACAGGTATTTGTTGACTCAAAATAAATGAATTGGTTTTTCTGTTTCTTTGTCACTAAATCATTACTACCAACTCTATGAGAAAATATTAGTATTATTATTAGTATTATCAATTGGAACTCAGATGTTACATGGTTTGCTTGGGGTCATGAAACTGTTGGTGTAGAAAATTCTCTTCCTGTTCTTTAGAGTCTCTATTTGAGATACCCAAGAGACAGTAGAGAAGGCCCAGTGACTCACCATTGGAATCCTGACTCTGGAAATGGATTGTCTATATAGTGACAAATATTGAAGACATGCATTGTTAAGAGAGAGGCTGGAGAAGAAGAGACTGAGCACTGAAGAATATTGCCTATGAGATGGTCTGATGAAGGAGAACTTGTGAATGAGACAGAATAGGAGCAGCCAGCAAAGAGACAAAGCAGGAAAGGATGGAGTGAAGGAAAGGAAGAGATGGGAGGGTCTAAGGAGGATGGGTCTGTTCTTTGGGAGTTGAAAAAGGACAAATTCAGAGTAGAGACTTGGGATAGTGATGTGTGGGTCCCTACGTGACCTTAGTGAGAGTGGCTTCATTGACTTGGTGAGGGAAGAATCCTATGTGTAGGAGTGCAAGAAGAAAAATGGGAAGAGAAGAATTTCACTTCGATTAATATAAACTATTCTTTTGTTGAATCTGATGGGTCTAAGGTCACCATCCCACGATCAAACTTTGCCTGGCTTGTCTCTCCAACATGGAAAGAGGAATGGGAGTCTGAAGATATGGTGCAAAGCAAAAGTAAATTTATTGCCAAAGTGAAAGTAAATTTATTGTACAAGGAAGTGGTAGAAAACCACTTGGAGAATTTCAAGCCTGGGATTGTGATGCCTCTTGCCCTGACTTTGTTGCCCAGGATTGCCTTTGCTATTCTAGGTCTCTTTTGTTTACAAATGAATTTTAGGAATGATTTCTCTACATCTGTGAGGTATGCTAATGGTATTTTGATTGGGTTGCATTAAATATATATAAAAATTTTGGGAGTGTGGCCATTTTCACAATGTTGGTTTTTCCTATCCATGGGCGAGGGATATCTTCACATTTTCTGATATTCTGTTTGATCTCCTTTTTCAGAATATTGTAATTTTCAATATATGGATCTTTTTTTGAAGATAACAATATGCAACATATTAACCATTGTCAATCTCTGATTATTTTGTTTTGAAATTCTGTATCATTGCTTTTATTCTTTTTTCCCTAAAATACAAACAAACAAACAAAAACACTTGGAGGAGTGGGGCCCCAGAGCAAATTAACTGCTAAATATAGGTCAGAGGTCTTGTTTTTTATGGGGTGGGGGCTATTTCCTCCTACCCCAAGGGTCTGTATTTAATTGGTCAATGAGCTTGTTGCTAAAGGTATGGGTCATACAGTTCCTCAGGGTAGTTACGGTACACAGTTTAGAAACAGTTTAAGATGTTCAAACCACATGGAGTGAGCACAGCAGTTTTGTGAGCCAGCCTAAGGTTATCTCTTCACTGGTTGGTGGTCCAAAACTGCCTGTTTTCAGTCACTGAGGCTGTTTTTCTCCTGCATTTTAAAACAGCCCATGTCCCTATCCTAACCCTACCTAGGGGCCCCAGTGTTTCCCTACACTTTCAAGATGTTGGGTGAGGAAAGGGAGGATAACTTTGGGAAAAGCAGGATGAAGAAAGAATCTTTATCCAATGGAAGCAATTGTCCTTGTCATCTCGGAGGGAAGGGCAGTGGCTTGAAGATGTAGGAATATAGAGAGTCTGGAGAAAGCAGACTGGCAAGGACAGGATCAGGGACATGGCTGCAGGAAGTGGCCTCAGAAAGGGACAGGGACTTGCGTTCAAACTGAAGGGAAAGTAGAGACCATGTGATGATTTAGAATATTTAGTAGGGGGGGAGGAAAATTTGAAATGATTGATTTAAAACTTTCTTAATCTTTATAGAATGGATAATGAAGCTGTTTGCTGAGAAAGTTAGAAGTATACAGTATTTGAGAATATGAAAGGGTTGGAGAAAGTTCAGGTGTATATTAGAGCTGAAAGAGAGATTTTCTAGGGATGGCTTATTCTTAAGAATGGCTGAACCCCACACTTTTCCCTCTAATGATACCCCAGAACTGATGTGGAAAAAATTGATTGTATCAGTCCAATTAAGGGCTTTAATGGAAGGTCAAGAATATGAAAATCTCAGCGGTCATAGAGAATTATGGTAGAAATGGCTCCCTGTAGGTCATGAAGGTGAGAGGAGAATGACTAAGCTAGGTTAATATTTTCTAAAAATTTCCTGCGAATGATCTGAAGTGACAGAGGAGACAAGCTTAGTCCTGAGGCATGGGGCCATGATGTAAAGTAGCCTATTAGAAGTTTGAGTTCTCTGATGTCTAGGTTGTATTTTAAATGTTAAATTTCCATTATGGTTGTACATTTGTTTTACTTTAAAATTAAATATTAAGCTATTTATTATTGGGTAAAATAGATACCCAAAAAAATGTGCCCTATTTTCTCATGCTGAGGCCCTATTCTTGGTAGGTTGGGAGTGGGCACGCTTATTACAGTTTAGACAGTCCATGAGAGAAAGGAAAGATGGAGCAGAATCAGTGGGGAATGACAAGGGGGATGGGCAGGTGGAAAAGAGTTGAAATGTGAAAAATTTTAGTTCGCAGTTAAAAGAAGGATTTCAGACTGTCAGATTGTGAAAACAAGACACCTCTAAGTGACACTGGGATCTAAAATATTATCAAGCAAACCACTGAGTGATGGCAATGGGGAGATGGAGGCTTCCTTGGTAATTTCAGTTTTTACTGATGTGCCTCTGACTTAGATCTTCAAATGCAAACTTTCTTGTGATGAACAAAAGAAAAATTTGTATTTAAAAGAAAGTATTTATAACATGATAAGCCAGACATGCAGTTTAAAACCTTGTCTTGAGTCAGAGATTGAAAAAAACAAGTTTAAATCCTTTTAGGGAACATACTTGATATCTGCTTTTTATTCTACAGTATCCATTTAATGGAGAAGCAGGAAGACCTATACAATTGAAATGCTAATTGTGACATTGAGCAATTTTTAAATAAATGCATTTTCAATTCACTGATAGGAGAAATCCCTATTTACTTTATCTATGAAGGTGTTGGTCTTGAACAACAAGCAGATGATTTGTGGATTAGTGACTATTTCTGGAGAGTAAGTAAGCTATCATTTGTGCTCATTTTGTTTCTGTTTTAAAATACAGTTATAGGCAAATGTTTCCCTTCAACCTAGTGGATGAATTTTGGCAATGGCATATAACATGAACAGTGGGTATACAAGAGCAAAAGAAATGATGTCGAATTTTAATGTTTCCATTTGTTCATATAGTTTGGAAATACTGTAGTTATAATGTCTGTTGATAGCTTCCATTGGTAAATGGTTTCAATATCACTCTACTCCCTTGTTATTTATTTTTTATTTTTTTATTTTTAAGAGAATAAAACCAAACAAAATGAAACAGTATAAAGCCAATCAAAACAAAACAGTGAAAACGATACAGAACTTCAAAACAAGACAATAGGAAATCAACAATGGCTACTGTAATGCCTCTTGTTATCTTTAAAATAGCTGTCCATAGCATCAGACATATTAAAATCAAACTAAACAGTACAGAATAAAAGCAATCAAAACAGTGAAAGTAATACAGGACTTCAAAACAAGATAGTAGGAAATCAACAATGACTACCATAATATATCTTGTTATTTTGAAATAGCTGCCCATGCCATGAGATATAATAAAATCAAACCAAACAAAACAGAATAAACCAATCAAAACAAAACAATGAAAATGATATAGGACTTTAAAATAAAATAATAGGGAATTAACA
>RJWT010051690.1:0-10656 GCA_004365215.1 Cuniculus paca
GTTTTTACATGCATTTGAAGGTAAATTGGAAAAGAGAAGGCCTCATCATATTGTTTACATTCTCAGGGTACACATTCAAATTCTTTCTTTAAGGAGGAAAAAAGGAAAAGGAGTGAGTTAAAGATAGAGCATTAATATCTAGAGGACAAGAGCAAATTGGAATACCAGGGCCAGGGATATAGCTCAGTGACAGTGCCTGTCTGGTAAGTGTGAGGTTGTGAGTTTGATTCCTGGTACAAAAAAAAAAATTGGGACACCAGAGAGAGTAGCAGTGAACATAGCTAAGATATTAAATGTGTTAGTCAATTTCCTATTGATGGAACAAAATGCCAAACACAATTTAAAGGAGGAAAGGTGTCATTTGGCTCATGGTTTTGGGGGATTCAGCCCATCGGAAGCTGACTGCAAGGCAGAAATGGAATAATGGAAAGGCATTGCAGAAAAAAACTGCTGACCACATTGCAGCCAGGACACACAAATGTGTTCCATCTTCTTCATCTCTCCTTCCTGGAGGAGATGGGGTCAGGGCAGAAAGGAGCTTCTTCTAGCCTAGAACTTAAAAAGAGGGAGGTTACCTTTATGACTGAATGCTATTTAGAGATCTAGGAAGACGTAGGCTTCTCTGAGCTTCAGTTTCCTCAGATAAAATGAAAATAACATGAAGATGGAAGAGGTAACATGTAGGTCTGATCATGGTATGCTATACAGTATGCATAAGGCTGAAACTAACTAATTATTGACTTTGAGTCTGAACCAGATAAAGAATGTTCATCTCAGAGAGGCTAATAGAATCATCCAATGTTGTATATCTATTAAGAGTCATGCTCATGACTGGAACCCAAGCTAATGAGTTTTCACTAAATTGGATGCAAGACATATCAGTGGTAAAAAAGAACAGCAAGGAACAACTTTGTTGTTTGTTCAAATATATAATTCTTACCATTTCTTCACAGCTTCTAGCCATAGGAGGGGAAGAGTCTAAAAATATGTGCCAGTACCAATTTCTGTTTTTGATGTGGGTAATTAACAGCTGAAAACAAAGCTGTTAATTGCCGCTCTTATCAATGGGTGGTCTTTCATGTAGGTTGTTTAGATGTGAAAAACAATGATGTCACAGAAGTTCTGTTCTTTGCTTGGCCAAGCCACCCTGACAGGTCTGGTTCCAAGAGAGTTCTGGATAGCTGTGCGCAGCAGAAACTGCATAGTGGGCCAGGATTCCACCCAGCCCCTTCCCACTGCTCCACACAGTGGGGTACACTCCTTCCCCCAGCACTCACTGTGACCACAAAAGTCGCTTTTAAGGTTCATTAACACAGATTTCTAAATGACCAGCTCTGTGACAGTATCAGATGGGCCTGTGAAGGAGGTGGAGCAGGAAACTGGTATGACTCGGGGCCCAATGACCTTGAGCAAATCACCTCTCCCCTCAGTCTTTAGTTTCATACTCTGAGAGTTGGGTGAAATGGTCCAGATTTTCTCTAGCCCTTCAATTTAGTTATCTCGCAGAGCTCTTTTCAGAGATGTTTTCTGAGTTACTAAAAGATAACAAAGGTAAAGCAGATCTCATCCTATCCCTTCATTCCAGTGTAGTGGAATTTACAACTCTACTAATCTCTTGAAAAAATACTAATTAATCAGCACCAGTTTCCTCCTTTAAAAAATTAGAGTGAAATCTAATTGGAGAAGTCATTGTGAAGATACAAATCATATGTAAATAAATGTATGTGTAAATAAACAGAATAGTACCTGACATTATTAAGCCTCAAGTGAGTGGTTGTTATGGATATTTTTACTTCTTCAGCAACTGTGGAGGTTTGTGAAGACCCAGGCCCAGATTTCCTTGTGTCTCCATCTTTCCCTGTCCACCCAGTGAGTCAACACATCAGGATTTGTCTGGCCAGGTGCCCTATAGCCATGTTTCTCTGTGTCAGTAGCTATCCTGCCTGGAGAGAGTCTGTGTAACCTTGGATTCATAGCACTGAGTCCTAACTGGCCAAGCACATTAGCCTGTCCAAAGGAATTGGCTTGTTTGAGCTGGTAGATTCCAGGAGCTCTCAGCAAGACAGCCACTGGTACAGCTTCTTATTGACTTAAACTTTAACATACACTCATTAAAATTGCTCTGAAAACAAGACAAAAAGCAGTGCCCTTTTTGATCATCTGAACCCAAGGCCTTCACAGCTTGGGGCAGGGATAGGCAGATGCTGTGCAGAGAATGAGCCTGATCTGGTCCTTATTTCCCTGCCTTTGCCCTGAATCTTTCCCAGCCCGTCCTTTCCCTGGCCTGTTTTATCCTCATCCTCATTCTTTCTTTCTTCACTTAAGGCACACTTTAGTTCCCTATCCTGAAAACAGGGGCTCTTTCTGACCCTATTTGCAAGAGGAAGTCACACTGTGATGCAGTTATGCTTGGAGTCAGGAGACGAGACCTACATTCACTTCCTCTTCATGCTGCTTACTGGCTTACATGACCTTGGACAAATCATTTTGTATTTTTGAAGGTCCACTGCTCTTGTGTAGAATGGACTTAATAGGATAGGCCTGTTCTTCAGGATGATGTGAGGAATCATTGTCTCCAGAAGAGCTTTTGACACAAGATAGGTCCTGAGAACTTACCCAGCTTCTCTGATGCTGTCATCCTGTACTTTCCCTGCCTCTGTCTTCTTTGCTGTCTATGGTCCCTGACCGTGATGCCCTCTGAGCTCTGACTTTCTTCTCTCCTGCTCAGGACCTTGTCTATTCCAGCCCAGTGGATGTAGCCCACAAGGTACTGGTCATCCTGAAGACCTTCTTGAGGAAGAACGAGGATATCCAAGTGGGTGGTCTCATCCGAGGCCACTTCCTGCTCATTCTGCAGCAGCTGCTGGTAGAGCATGGGACCTCCCCATCAGGAGGTTAGTCTGCAGGTACCGTGGGCATATTTTGACCTGAAGGCCAGACAAGAATAGGCAACTCTTAAAAAAAAAAAAAAAAAAAAAGAATAGGCAACTGACCAGGTAAGGTATGCTCTCAAGAAGAAATCAGGATTTTTGCTGAAAAAGAAAAGCTAGGCCAGTGTGGCACAGCATGGTTGGTTGTGTTTGTGTGTTTAAGATGAGTGGGAGTGTTTGATATATGTGTGCATGTCCCCACCCTGCACAGCATGTGCTCAGAGCTCTTTGTCACAAAAATGGCAGCCCCCAGTAGGAAGAAGCAAGTGGGAAATCTGGAGGAGGCTGTAGAGCCAGCAGGGCCCTTGGGAGGAGGGTGGATCTGTGATGTATTAGGCACTCCCAGTGAGATCAAGAGGATAATTTCCAAATCTGGAATGGAACCCCTGGAGCCAAGGAAGCTTACTGTTTGGAACAGTATGAAGAGAATGAAAATTGGGATTGGTTTGCCTTTTCCTATTTTTAGAGAGGCTGAAAAATTTAAACTAAATTTCTGACCCATTAAGAGAAAGTGGGAGGGTATCTGTGGTTCATTTGGTCCTGTCCTGACTAAGCCTTGGGATTTTTAGGTAGATTAAAGGGCATCTGAAGGCACTGAGTCCTCTCCTTTGCAGGGAGGAACAAGACATTTCTCACTGGTAATCCTGTCTATGAACCATAAGGTTTAATGGACACATAGAAGAAAGGCCATGGGTGTTGGATTCAAGTCTTGGCCCCGAATCTTGGTCTATTCCAGTGTTACAACAGAATACCACAGAGTTGGTGGTTTAAACAACAGAAATTTATTTCTCAGAGTTCTTGAGGTTGGTTAGTCTAAAAGTAAGGTACTAGCAGATTCTATGTCTGTTGAGGGTTCACCGCCTGGTTCATAGATGTCTTTTTACTGTGTCTTTATATGGCAGAAAGTGTAAGGGAAGAAGCTCTTGAGAGCTCCTACTTTATAAGGTCACTAATCCTATCTAGAAAGGTACTCATGTGTTAAGATTTTAGCATGAATTTTGGGGGTCACAAACACTCAAGCTATAGCACCCTGTCCTTTAGTAGTTCTGGGACATAAGAGAGAAGTTACTCAGCCATTATGAACCTTGATTTCTTTTTCTTTTTCCAAATGTGTGTCTGATTTATTTCACTTAACAGTACAGTCTCAAGGTGCATCCATTTACCTAGGAATATCTCAAGTTTATCCTTCTTTTTGGCTGAGTAGTACTCCATCACATAATAAAACCACATCTTTCTTATTTATTTATTTATTTATTTAGCAGCACTGGGGATCAAACTTGCAACCTCACATTTGCCAGGCAGGCACTTAGGCTGCTGAGCTAAATCCCCAGCCGACATCTTTTTTATCCATTCGTTGGATTGATGGGCATTTGGGTTGTTTCCAAGATTTAGCTACTACAAACTATGCTTCTATAAACATGGGTGCACATATATCACTGCTGTATGATGCTTTTACATCTTTTGGTAAGATACCAAAAAGGGGAGTAGCTGGGTTAAATGGAACCTCTAGTCATAATTTTTTGAGGAATCTTTGTACTGATTTCTTTGTACTTTGAGGAATCTTTGTACTGTGAAATCAGTACATTGCAACAGTCTACATTTCCACCAACAGTGGAGGAAGTGTTCCTTTTTCCTGAGAGCCCCACCAGCATGTGTTGTTGGTTGATTCTTAATGATAGCCATTCTTTCTGGGCTGAGGTGGAATCTCAGCATTGTTTTAATTTGCATTTTTCAAATGACCAGTGGTGTTGAATATTTTTCATATATTTATTTTCTGTTTGTACTACTTTATCTGAGAAGTGTGTATTCATCGCAGATACCCATTTTTGGATTGGGTCTTTAAATTTGGATGTCTCTGGCCGGGGATTTAGCTCAGTGGCTGAAGTGCTTGCCTGATAAGCATGAGGTCGTGAGTTTGATCCCTGGTACCAAGATAAATAAATAAATAAGTAAATTTATTTATTTATTTGGGGATGTCGGGCTGGGAATTTCGCTCAGCAGCACACGTGCCTGCCTGGCAAGTGCAAGCTTGTGAGTTCGATCCCTGGTACCAAAAACAAATAAATTTGGGGGTCTGTTTTTTTTCTGAGAAACAGTTGGCACAATTTTTTCCCCACTCTGTGGGTTGTCTTCTCACTCTGTTGGTGATTTCTTTTGCTGCCCAAAACCTTTTAAATAAGATGAGATCCCAGTTGTTGATTCTTTGTGATAGTTCTAAAACCTCAATTTCGTAACTGAAAATTAGGAATAACAACCTCTGCTTCTTGTGGTTTTTTAATGGAATTAAGTGAGATAATGAATTCCTGGTACCAACTCAGAGTCAGCACTAAATGTATCATCCACTGTTGCCCCTTGTGAAGAAGGAAGAAAGCAGGGGTTGGGGAAAATTCCAGCCAACCACTTGATTCCTTTGGTAACGTAGAGCTCAGGTGCTCCCTTATTTATGGTGAGGAGGGGTGTCTGACCTTCAGGTAATTAGAACTCAGGCTCCCTGACCAACCCTCCCTATTCTTCACAGCCTCAGGGAACTTGGCACTGCTCCTGAGCCTCCTCTCCTTGGTGCAGCTGAGGAACAAGTCAGAGCACGAACTGGACAGCATGGCCATGAAGCTCCTTCACCAAGGTGCCTGGGCTGTTTGGGATGGTACCTGAGGGCCCAGGGCTGCATGTGTAGTGGACTCACTCAGTAGTGCTGGTATTTATATCGTCTTCCATTCTTTTATCCTTTTGGAAGAAGCTAGTAGGTCTGTCTGTCCCTGGGAGCTTCTTACTGAGATACCTCTTATGACTTTTCTTCTTGTTCTCAAGGAGTGTTTGGGAGATCTTCCCCTCACTAAAGAAAAATCAATATGTGACAGGCACAAACGCTAGGGTCATAAAGAGCCTGGGTCTCATCTTAGTTACTAACTGTGTGATGTTGGGCAGTTACCTTGCCTGTACCAAACCTTAGCCTCTAAGGGTAGTATTACTTTCCTGTTAACAGGGCTAAGTTAGGAATACCTGATCTGGGAGGTATAGAATGCCACACAGTGCTTGGCACACCGCAGGCCTTCACTGTGTCGATTCATGTTTCATGGCTCAGGTCAGCTCCCTACCTCATCCCACAGCAAATGACCCAGCTCATAGCTCTGATGATCCAGCTTACAGTTGTCTAGGCTTCTTTCCTACCCACACTCCAGATCTCAGTGGTACCTTTAATTGATCATGAATGTAATCACTACTTCATACCCAGCTCCCACAGGGAGAATTGTTGAGGAAAGGTTAAAATAAGTAGGAAAAATGCTATTTCTCCAGTGTCTGTAGACTCAGGTCCCCTGGCCACCGATGAGGATGGGGTACTTCCCTAGTTAGGGTTCAGTCTTCATCAGGAGATTAGTGTCAGGCTCAGAAAGGGCCTCTGGGGGGTAGCTATAGCCCCTACCTCTGCCTGGTGCTGCTCATCACTGCCTGTTTGTCAGACCAAAGCTGGCATCAAGTTGATCTATATAGGACAAAATCAGCCTTCAAAAGGGCCTCTGAGGAGGAGTAACAGGCTGGAATCTACATGTAAAATGAAATAGACATGCACATGTACTTGTTGGTTACCTCTATTTGAGAGCACGGGGAGGAGAGGTGTGCACTTCACTGTGGTTCATGTTCAGGAGTGGAGGTGCTAGGGTGAGAGGACCTGCTGCTCAAGTTGACCACAGCTAGTGAGAAACCAGAGTGTGATGTGGCTGCCAAAAGCTGAACAGAGACTTAAGTAGGTTTCACAGTGGGATGGGATTAGGGAGATGGGGAGTGGTATTTCCCAGGAGGGAAATGTTCTACAAATGACTACTCTTCAGTGTAGTAACTGCTCTGTTTGGGGAGTGCAGAAGAGGCATCTCATCTTGCCTTGAGGGTGATGAGAGGCTTCATGGGGGAGTGAACTTGGAGCTGAATCTCGATTGCTGACTAAGAGTCAGAGTTAGCCAGAGGGAGGTGATATGTGAGAGAGAATATGGCAAGTGCAGGGAACTGCACATGGTTATCACACGGTTCCCTTGGGAAGGCAGTGATTATTCGATTGCTAGGAGAACTGGGAGGTGAGGCTAGATGGTGTTAGGAAGCAAGGACTCCTGCTAAGGTGGCCAGCTGGCTCTGATGCTCTCTGTAGACCCTCATATCCTAGAGTTGGATGGCATACACATGTGTAGAGGATGCCCTTGGTCAGCTCAGCTCGTACAGGGTGCGTTGGCTAATGTGCAGTTGTGGGCACCTTACCGAGTGTTTGTCCAGATGGAAGATGTTATGGCTTATGTTTAGATGTCCCCCCAAAGCCTCATGAGGTTATAAGTGGGACTTTTTCAGAGGTGGCTGGATGTAGAGTATGTGATTGATTCATGCTGAAATGTAGGATTAAGGGTGTGAGTGCTATCTTCCCTAAGGGTGGATACAATATTAGGGACAGAAAGAGGCTTGCTGCTAGATACTTGTAGTTTGTCACTTGCTTGCTTTGCTACCTTCTGCCCACTATGAACTGTTTCTCTTCTGTGATGCCTGTCTGCCATGCCACTCTGCCTTAGAGGCAGCCAATTATGAACTGAAATCTCTGCAAACTGTGAACTAAGTAAACCTTTCCCCCTTTAACTTTGGGTGTTAGGTATTTTGTCTCAGCGAGAGAAAAGTAACTAAGACAGAGGGTATGAACATGCCTTCAAGTTTCACTGTGTTTTTTTCCACTGGCCGTAATGTCAGGGGTTCTTAGTGTCTGCTTTCTCCTCAAGACAGAAATCTGAAATTAGTCAGTTGTGTGCCTTCATCTGTAAGAAGTATGATTGCATTAAGACCATGGGGTGCTGTAGTATGCCACCTGAGGACTCTCATCTTTTGCAGTAAGCAAGCTGTGTGGGAACTGCAGCCCTATGGACGTGGATATCTTGCAACCCTCCTTCAACTTCCTGTACTGGAGCCTTCATCAGACTACACCCAATAGTCAGAAAAGAGGTGCGTGGCTGAGGCCAGGACAGTGAAGAGGAAGAGTCCTGGGCAGCATCTGTGGGCCTCAATGCCCTCAGGTTTTTCATCTTAACATATAACTTGATGGAGTGTGTGTAACTGGTGGTCATGGACCCTCTCTTCTGCAATGATTCTGGGAGCTTCAGGCCATAGGCTGATCCTTTTGTTTGTTGTTACATTTGTGAAGCTCCACAGGGTGCTGAGCACCATGAAGGCACTAAGCTAGAGCACCTGTGTAACTATGTAACTTCTGCCCTGTCCCTTCCTGGCAGCAGCTGCAGTGCTCCTGAGCAGCACAACCCTGATAGAGCTTCTGGAGAAGACACTGGTGCTCACCTGGGCAGACACAGGCTCTCCTGCCTGGACAGAGGGAGACTCTCCCAGGAGTGCACTGCTCTGCTCTGCCTGGCTGCTCACTGCCTCCCTGTCTGCCCAGCAGCACGAAGGTGGCTTGCAGGTTAGTCTCTAGCTCCATGACTTTGAGGCATGGCACGAAGCTAAAAGAAGTGATGAAAATCCTGAGTTCTGGCCTCAGCTCTGTAGCTTGCTAGCTGGATGATCTCAGCAAGGTGCTTAACTATCTCAAAATTTCAGTCTCCTTATCTGGGAAAAACATCGTAGGGTGGTGTTAGGTTGGTTTAAGTTAATCTATTTAACACATGTGGACCACCTGTGTGCCAGACTATTTGTGTGACAGTGGAATGAAAAATGAATACAGCATTTGTCCTGCTCTTTAGGGAACTTTAAGCAAAGCTGTAAAGTAACTAAGCTTGTACTCAGCAAAGTTAGTGGGCTAAGATTCTAAGTAGCAAGCACAATATGAGCAAAGGCATGAAGCTACTCAAATTCAGGACATGAGCCAGACATGGTGGCATGTGTCTGGAACCCCAGCACTTGGAGTCAGAAGCAAGAGGATCTCAGCAAGTTCAAGGCCAGCCTGGCTTACATAGTAGTTCAAGGCCAGCCTGAACTACATAGTGAGACCTTGTTTCAAAAGAAAAAATATCAGGACGTGGGGTACATACTATTTGGAGAGTGGTGAGGTGATCTTTGTGCTTAGAGAGTGGAGGTGAAGGGATAGATCAGGTTGGACAGGAAGGCAGGAGCAGCCCATGACCTTGAAGTGCTGGGTGGCAAGTTGTGAAGAGCTGCACACTGTGAGCTGTCATTGTTACTGTTTGAGAGGTTGATGCAGGGAACAGAAGCGCAGTGGACATGTCCGCAGAGTACTGCCTCGCCTCCCGGTCCCTCCCCCTGTAGGACCGGGTCATCCCAGTGTGCTGTGTGAGCTCCTCTGCAGGATGTTTCCCAGCCAGGCATCTCCTCAAGGCCCATGGCTCCTCACAGACAGAAACATCTCCTAGCCTCCGTGATATTCCCACACTGTGCCCAGAAGGCTGCCAGAGGAGTTTGGGGAAAGTAAAGGCCCTGGGTTCAGAAGATGGAAAAGGACACTTTCTCCACACTCCTGGGTGGTCTTTTTGTTCTCCTCTGTGTCTGACCCTCTGTATCCTACCTCCTGTTATCTCCACTGTCCTTCCCTGCCCTCTGGCCAAGTATTTACTCTTCTCCCACTTGGTTGTGCTATTTCACATCTCCATACTTTTTTGTTGTTGTTGTTTGTTTTATTCATTTTTTATTTTCAATAGATTTTATTTTTAGAACATTTTTAGACTTATAGAAAAATCAAGAAAGTAATTTAGAGTTCCCATATAGTCTCCCACACTCTTTCCTCTAGTATTAACATTTTGTATTAGCGCGGTATTGTCATGCCTTTTTACTGGTTGGTTCGTCTACCTAGAACCTGCAACCAACAGGGATTTTTAAGGAACTTCTTTGTGCCAGACTATGACAGAGACCAGAGTCTATAGAGTTAAAGAGAGCAGAGCAAACACAGCTTTGACCCTCCCACCCCTACTGTAGCCACTCAGCTTGGACATTGCTTGACATTATATGCATGTTCATTGACACTTCCTCAGCTGTTCCTCAGAGTAGCTGTGGCAGGAGTAGAAGCAGGTGCCGTTGTCTTCATTTCATAGTGAAGAAAGTGAGGCAGGGTAAGGTGCAGTGATGTGCCCGGGGCACACAGGTGGCAAGCTGCAGAGCCAGGATTTTGATTTGGCCTGCCTGACACTAGGTCTTGGTGGGTAGAGCCAAAGACTAAACCACAGATAAGGCTGGGGGAAGCTTCCTGGTGGAAGAGGCAGTTGAGGATGGGAGAAGTTTTGGCAGAAGAGTTAGTTCTTCAGGTGCATTTCCGAAGCCTGGATTGCCGAGGCTCTGTGGACCTTGTGGCCTATGCTGTTCTCCCTTGGTGCAGAGTGTAAGTTGGAGGCGGTGGGCAGAAGAGATATGGGGGCAGACTGTTTCCTGCTCAAGGTCCCCGAACGTGGCGCTCAGCCCCATACCCCTGCCATGCCAGGTTCACCAGACTCTGTCCGTGGAACTGGACCAAGTAGTGAAGACACTCAGCTTTCCGAAGAAAAGGGCTGCACTCCTGTCAGGTGTGGGCCCTGGAGTTTGCCGCAAGTGAAGAGAAGCTTCTTCCCTAAATTCTGAGATAGAACCACCCACCCAGACCAGCCTACGGTCACCGCATAATTATCTCATCTGCATTGTCTCCTCTCCCGTGGCACATGGGTGGGAGGTGGGGAAGGAGGCAGGAACTGGGTGTGAGGAGTCTCCTGATTTCAGCTGCCATCTTACGCTTCCTGCGGACAGCCCTGCAACAGAGCTTCTCCTCTGC
>RJWT010051691.1:0-10672 GCA_004365215.1 Cuniculus paca
TGGAGAAATGGGACCCAAAAGAGACTGGGCCGGAGTGGCAGGTAGTGGCCTAGGGGAGGTGGGGACAGCTGGACTGGTCTCTAGGAGGAGAGCAGAGTCCCTTGTGGGAATCAGCAGGCTGAGGAGAAAGGAGAGATGGACAAGATCAGGACAGGGAGGGGACCCTAGGTCCTTGCCACAAGGAGCTGCAGATGCCAGCCAGGGGGACAGGCCAGGTGCATAGGTTAGAAAGGACTTTTGGGAGTGGAGGCTGATATCCAAGGTGAAGGGCAGGGAGAGGTCTCACGAGGTAGCCCTGGGGTGAGGTCAGGGGATCCCTCCCACTGCCTGGCTGGGTCTTCCGTGTTTCCTGGCCCCTGCTGTGAATACGAACCCATGCTGCAAAGTTGGGTTTGATTATCTCATAAAAAGATGCCCCCTCATGCTTGCTCAGTGGAGGGGTTGCTATGGAGACCAACGGGCAGGCCCCAAGGGGGGCCAGACTGGAGCCAATTACTGTGGCTGCAGCAGAAGAAAGCCCACCCCGGCCACTGCACCAACTCTCAGAAGTTGGTTTCCAAAAGACAGTTGTCTCGGCAGGAATGGAGCTGTTTCACTGCTGGTGGGCAGGGCTGACGACTGCGCAGCTGCTCCCCCAGTTGCCCACCTTCTCGGTGTGGCTGTCCTACAGCCAACCAGGGCATGTCACCAGTGGAGCTCAGATAATAGCCTCAAGCCTGGGGGCCACAGGACATGGTGCAGTGGTAGCCTGGATCCACTGTGGCTTGGTTACCATGTGTGATGCATAACGCAGATCCAGATCCAGGCAGCAGAATGGCGTGGATGTACGCAGTCTGTGGCATGGTGTAACTGGCGACGTGGCCCACCCCATACCATTGCAGTGAGGCCCCCACCCCACCCAGCCCAGGTCTTCCTGACATCCCAGGCCAGCAAGTGCTGTTCACAGAGCACAGTGCCTCCTATGACCGAAGATGAGACACCATGGGGCACGGTCAGGCACACTTTGCCAGGGAAGTGTAAAGAGTGAGGAGAAGATGTTTAAATAGAACATCAGGCCCCAGTATCTGTCTCACATGGGCAGCCAGGGGAGGGGTGCCTAGGGCTTGGGGGGTCCTGGTCTAGGCCTGCCTGTATGAACCTTCATTCTGGGGCTGTCATCTCCTAGTGGCTAACAAATCACCCCAAGCCAGCACCTAGCACTGGAGCCCCAAAGAGTGTGGAGCGGGGCTCCCAGGACCTAGGTGCATGCTGGTGATAGTTACCTGTGTCTGGCTCACCAGGGCTCTGGATTTAAGGCATTTGCCCATTTGACTTCAGACAAAAGTGGACCCCGGTGTGGGGTGGGAGGCACAAGGGTCATAGTCCTAAGTACAGGAAGCTAGCCGATGGTCTTCTCTCTCCTCTCTCCAACCCCGACACTTAGCCAGCCTCCTATCTGCAGAATCCTGCTCTTAGCTGGCTGCCAAGGAAGGTGTTAGCTGTCAGCGCAGGTGTTAGCTGTCAACGAAGGTGTTAGCTGATAACTCAAGTGTTAGCTGATAAGCCATAACCCTCCCAGGGGGATTCACATTTTAATAGACTCACTCCTGAAGGCGGAAAGAACCTTCAGAATCCAAAGGAGTGGGGCTCAGATAGTGGGGGTGACAGGCAGTGAAGCTGACTATTAGGGATACGGCCCTGTCAGCGAGGCCAGGTCTGCATGTGGTGCCCCAGCCCTGGGGCCCTTTAGTGATGACACAGCCCCTTGGTGAGGCCCCAGATGTGTCTGACATGTGATCAGGAGGGGTGCAGTGCCCCTGGGCTGGAGGAGAGCGCACCCGGAGCCGTCCTGGTTGGGGAAGTGCCCAAGCATGTGGGAGGGCTGAGAGCGCTGGGATCATTTGGGGATTGGCTAAAAAGAACCAAACTCCTCCCCCGGGAGGGGATCAAGCAGAGAATGAGGCCGGGGTGGAGGCTGCAGGAGGTGTTCCAGCCATGTCAGGAAGTGCTTAAAAGGGAGGCTTTGTGGAGGAGGGAGCTGCCTGTGGGTAGGGGTTCTCAGGACAGGCCCCCACTCCTCCCTCCTGCCAGCCCTTCCGGTGGCGGCGCCCAGACCTCTTCCCAGGATAGCAGAGCTGCTAGTGGGAGGACCTACTCTGGGCCCGCAGGGGTCGCTGGCGGGGGGGGGGGGCAGTGCTATAGTATCTTCATTAAAACACTGTAGCAAGGGGGGCAGGTGGGCAGAATCCTAGTTGCCAGGGCTTATCACGAATAGTGGGGACCTGTGAAGGACTTGGAGGTCTGAGCCTCGACCCTATCAAACCCTGTCTTCTGCAGCCTAGGAGGAAAGTCTGCTGCAGGAGCTGCTTAGAGCTAACTGCTTGGGTTTCCCCTGCCCAAGCTCCACTTCCTCCCAGGCCATGAGTTCACCCACTGGTCCTCTAATGTTTGCCTGGAGCTGGCCTGCTCCTCTCTCAGCCTGGACTGCAGGCCTGAAGGACTGACTGGGGCGGGGCAAGGACCCATGGGGACCACAGTCAGGACCAGGAGCTCTCTTTTCACTAAAAAGGCACAGAAAGCATCAGCGAGTATGAACAGCCATCCCAGGAGGCTGAGTGGGCTAACCCTGTGAGACGTGCACAGTAGGCATTGCATTTAGTGTGTGTGAGCTTTGTGTGGGGTGGCATGGGGCATCTGCAGGCATAGAGAGTGTGGCTTGGGGACGAGTCATAACCTAGCATCACTGTCTGTGTGGCATACAAAGCAGGATCCTAATACCCACGAATCCCAGGATTGGCAGCCACTTTTCAGACCTAGCCTCGGCCTCTCCCAAGGCCCAGTCCCAAAGGCCAGCCTCGCTTCAGCATGACCCCAAGCCCACTAACCATCCTTTCCTCTGCCCGTAGGAAACCGGCTGCTGGCATGGGTGCTGTGGCTGCAGGCCTGGCAGGTAGCAGCACCATGCCCAGGTGCCTGCGTGTGCTATAATGAGCCCAAGGTGACCACGAGCTGCCCTCAGCAGGGCCTACAGGCTGTGCCCACTGGCATCCCAGCTGCCAGCCAGCGCATCTTCCTGCACGGCAACCGCATCTCCCATGTTCCGGCCGCTGGCTTCCATGCCTGCCGCAACCTCACCATCCTGTGGCTGCATTCCAATGCTCTGGCCCGCATTGATGCCACTGCCTTTGCTGGCCTGGCCCTCCTGGAGCAGCTGGACCTCAGCGACAATGCACAGCTTCGTGCCGTGGACCCCACCACATTCCACGGCCTGAGCCGCCTGCACACACTGCACCTGGACCGATGTGGTCTGCAGGAGCTAGGCCCCGGCCTGTTCCGTGGCCTGGCTGCCCTGCAGTACCTCTACCTGCAAGACAATGGGCTGCAGGCACTGCCTGATGACGCCTTCCGTGACCTGGGCAACCTCACACACCTTTTCCTGCACGGCAACCGCATCCCCAGCGTGCCCGAGCGCGCCTTCCGAGGCCTGCACAGCCTGGACCGGCTTCTCCTGCACCAGAATCGTGTGGCCCGTGTGCACCCGCACGCCTTCCGTGACCTTGGTCGCCTCATGACACTCTACCTATTTGCCAACAACCTCTCCATGTTGCCCGCCGAGGCCCTGGTGCCCCTGCGTGCCCTGCAGTACCTGCGGCTCAACGACAACCCCTGGGTGTGCGACTGCCGGGCACGCCCACTCTGGGCCTGGCTGCAGAAGTTCCGAGGCTCCTCCTCAGAGGTGCCCTGCAGCCTGCCCCTGCGCCTGGCTGGCCGTGACCTCAAGCGCCTGGCTGCTGCTGACCTGGAGGGCTGTGCCCTGACCACTGGGCCCTTCCATCCTGTCCGGACCAGTGGGGCCACTGACGAGGAGCTGCTGGCACTGCCCAAGTGCTGCCAGCCAGATGCAGCAGACAAGGCCTTGGTGCTGGAGCCGGGGAGGCCGGCCTCAGCTGGCAACGCCCTCAAGGGGCGTGTGCCTCCTGGTGACAGCCTGCCAGGCAATGGCTCTGGGCCACGGCACATCAATGACTCCCCCTTTGGGACCCTGCCTAGCTCGGCAGAGCCGCCACTGACTGCACTGCGCCCTGAGGGTTCCCAGTCGCCAGGGCTCCCCACTACTGGCCCCCGCCGGAGGCCAGGCTGTTCCCGAAAGAACCGCACCCGCAGCCAGTGCCGCCTGGGCCAGGCGGGTAGTGGGGGCAGTGGGGCAGGCGATGCAGAGGGCTCAGGCACCCTGCCGGCCCTGGCCTGCAGCCTTGTGCCCCTGGGCCTTGCTCTGGTGCTGTGGACAGTGCTCGGACCCTGCTGACCAGCCACCAGAGCCTCTCAGCAGCCAGGTGTGTGTACATATGGGGTCTCTCTCCACGCCGCCAGCCAGCGCCTGGGGATGGGCCCATGGGGCAGGCCAGGCCCTCCCTGATGGACACCTCCCCACTAGCCCAACCCCATTTCCACCCCATCATGTTTACAGGGAGAGGGGCTGCGTTTGTTCCAGAACGCTGCCTCCCACCCGATCGCAGTATATAGAGATATGCATTTTATTTTACTTGTGTAAAAATATTGGACGACGTGGAATAAAGAGCTTTTTTCTTAAGCTTTGGCCTCCTCAGCTGTGGGTGCTGTGGGTGATGAGAGGCAGGGGTGGGCCTGGGGTGGCACCTCCCCCAGCACCAACAGGCGAGGTCACTGAGAAGGAACAGAGCTGCCTAACCACATGGGTGCTACACCCGGGGCTGATGATGGTGGGTGGCTGGGACACCTCAGCTTGCCCTACAGCTGAATCCCTGTGTCCAACCAGCTTTCCTGAGAGATGGGCCAGCAGCGCACATGCCAAGCACACAGGTCAGGACAAGTCTGCCTTCAGGGAGATATCTGCCCTGCTACCTTCCAGCCTAGGTGTGGAGAACTCCCAGGACACTGAGGGTTCGAGATGAAGACCTTGCTCCTGTTGCTGAGTGGTGGGCAGAAAGGGGTGGACTTTACACCACATTCACAGCCCAGCAGCAGGCCCTCAAGGATCTGCGTGGCCATGCACATACACACAGGTACATGATACCCATACACATGCAGTGCAGGAATCACAAGTGTACGCACTTGGCACAGAAAAAAAATATGCACACACATGCTTTTTCAAGGCCTGGGCTGGGGAGGCCTTCGAGACTAAAGGGAAAGAGGCAAGGGGCCAGTGGCCAGGAAACTGAGAGCTGGGGGCAGGGGCTGAAGGAGAGGGAGGAGAAAAACAAATTTGGAGGAGGGAGTAGGGGAGCGTTGCTGGTGGAGCCAGATGGCCGTGGGGGCGGCTGGGGCTCCAGAAGCCCAGGGGAGGAGGAGAGGGAGGGGGATGCCTCAGCAACCAGAGCCCCTGGCACCCTCTTCCAGCTCCTAGGTGCTGCCACCCAAATAGGTCCCAGGGCAGATTGTGATGCTGGGGTCCTGCATGGCCCTCACCTTTCCTCAGAATGTGCCATCCCACTGCGTACCCTCCCCACTACGCCGTTTTCTCCTAGGAAATCTGGTGCCTGTGCTGCTGGCACTGCCCTCCCAAGCATGCTTCCCGTACCTCTGCCTGCATTTGCCCTTCTGCATGGTGGGTGCTGGCACAACTGAGCTACAGGTCCCAGGGCTCTGATGTGGTAGCTTGAGCAGGCCAGACATATCAAGGCTGGGCTCCAGCCCTTCTCTACCCAAAAAGATTCCACAGCTCTCCCTCGGCAGCCACAGCAGAAGTAGCTCTGTGGATGTCCTGATGTCCAACAGCGTCTGCCTTGTGCCTATAGCCTCATCACCAGCACTCCCTGGCACCGAGGGGCCTGCCAGCCTGCACCTGGTGGGCAAAGGAAGCATGGACAGGGAGTATCCTTATCTAGGTTTCTCCCAAGCACCTCCTCCCATGCCCAAGAAGATAAAGCCAAAGCTGCTAGATCTGGGGTTGCAATAGGGTCCTAAGCTGTGGGAGGGGGCTCCTCCCTAAGTCAGGACCTGGAGACCTCTCATTTGCAAAGAACCACAGGTCTGCCTGCATTAGCCATTTATAGTAGATGTTGACATGGAGAAGACAGTAGGTCTTCCTTGACTTGCATGCCTCCCAGGATAGGGAGCTCACTACCTCTATTGGGCCCATTCCTCACTGATAGGCCCCTTTCCTCTGCCTGTCACTAACAGGCTCAGAGTCCACCCTAAGTAGTAGATCAAGAGGCTCTGGGAGAAACCAGGGGGCCAGGGACAATAGACTGACCAGACCTATAGGGGGAGGTGACACAGAAGCAGAGAGTGAAGCTCGGGGACAAGGTGTCCAGGGACCTGGGGGTTATACAAGCTGCGAGGACATTGTTCCAGCCAAGAGCAGGACAGGACCCAATTTCCTGAGGTCATTCTGAGGGCCTGTGAGCTGGAAGGGACTGGGGAGTCGGCCATGGTCTGGTCAGGCCTGAGGGGGAAGTAGGAGGATCCACAAGGCAGTGGATGTGTTTCAAGTTGGACTTGACAGAATGGGGTGGAGGCGGTGGGCAGGGCTCCCAGGCGTCTGCCCTGAGCAGCCGGCACGGGGCGCCTGTCCCTGAGGTGGGGGGTGCCAGGAGGAGCGGCCGCTTTGTCGAGGCCCAGGAGACATCTGGGCGGGGGTGTCGCGTGGGCTGTGCAGGCTGAGCTCAAGAGGGGGGCCCGGCTGGAGGACACATTTGGGAGTCGTGAGCGTTTGGGTGATATTTACAGCCCAGGAAGAGATGAGATCACCGGCCGGCAATGACGAGGGGCCGGGAGAGGGTAGGATGCTGGGCCAGAGCCCAGGGGCCCAGCTCCTATCCACCCTTACCCCATCCCCACCTGCCCCAGTCCTGGTCCTGCTGATTCTCTGAGGTCAGGTGCTGCACAGGATGGGTGTCTAATGTCCATCCTCAGCCTCCTAAACCCTGAAGGCTGTGCAGAAAGCTGATAAAAGCCATGTGAAGCATGGTCGAACGTGCAAGGCCTCCTCCTGGGTGCAGCAGCTGACTTCCCATATACACACTGGCTATGACCTAAGGATGCTGGGCCAGCCTTGGGCTCTCTGTTGACAGAAGACTGCAGATCACAGGTCTGTCCTGTGTCCCACGCCCTTCAGAGCCATGCTACCAAGCACAGTCAGTGGAGACTGACATCTAGAGCTGGGCTGACAGTGATGTAACCCATCCCGGATCAATGAGTCAGGGGTAAGAAGCCTTTGAGCACCCAGCTCAGGCTGGGCTTTCCTGGCAGTCACTCTCGGGTAGCCACGACCCTAACTCTGGGCACTGGGAGGGCAGTGAAGCACCACTGCAGGCCTTCTGGGGGCTGAGGCATCCCTGGGGCTACCTAGAAGGTACCCGAGTGGCCCCGGCCAGGAGCACCTGCCCCTTTTATCTGGTTGCCCAGAGCTTCACACTGTAATTGGAAGAATTATTTTTTTAATCCTTAAATTAGTTCTGAAATAATAGAAGCAGTAGAATGTTCAGCAGCTGATGGTCGACTAAAGTCCAGTGAGACCACTACCACAGCAGAAACATGTTTGGAGGGAAATAAGAGTTTGTCAGATGAGCTGGGGCCCAGGGGCTGGCCACAAAGGCAGCAGAAAGGCCTTCCTCACAGTGGAGGACTCATACCCCTGTCACAGGCCCCAGCCTCTGCTCTTAGCCTGCCTGGCATGGGGCAGGGACCTCATACTCCAAGTCTCGCAGGAGCACTTCGTAGATGTCCTTAGGGTGCTTACAAGGAAACTGAGGTCCAGAGGTACAAAGTGGCACGTCCAGGCAGGATTGGACCTGCAGCCACACTCATTCAGATGCTCAGCTAGGCCCCACGGCTCTGCCTCAGTGCGCTTCATGGCTTCTTCATCTCAGTACCCGTGATGTCACAGGAGTCTGGGTGTCTATCGCTCCCACTGTGCCAGTCAGTCTGGGGATGTGACCTGAGTGAGGGGATGTACTCTAGGCTGTGGTGAACACACAGCCACAGCAATTCTGTGTCTGATCAGGTGGCTCCTGGGCCATTTTCAGACACGGTTTGACACCAAGCTTTCCACCTGACTTCTCTGCTGTGCCCTTGCCCTCTGGTATCTAGCTTTGTAGCCCAGTTCCTTGCTGGTGACCTTGCCTTGGTTCTGCTGGGCTTCTTTGCTCCAAGGGCATTTTCCTAGTCCCTGGTTTGCTTGTCCCCACCCTGAACTAGGCTGCGGCTGCTCCAGGCTCCTGGAGCCCTGCAGGACAGACTCAGCCGCGGTGCATATCACAGCATGGGGGTTTCCTGGGGCTCCTCACACAAGACCTCGGTGTCCTAGGGAGACAGTGTGGTGAGTACACTTGTCTCCCCTTGGAGATGCATGCTCTGAGGCCATGAGGAGAGAATGTGATGGGGCCATGGTGGCATATGGTGGACTTCTCAGAGGCCTGGCTGCCCTCAGAGTGCCAGCTCTGCGTCTGGAGGATGAACCTGGCTGCTTGAGCCTGTCC
The DNA here is from genome assembly GCA_004365215.1 of Cuniculus paca. NCBI lineage: Eukaryota > Metazoa > Chordata > Mammalia > Rodentia > Cuniculidae > Cuniculus > Cuniculus paca. The sequence continues at coordinate 8,439 of RJWT010051691.1, forward strand.
AGAGCTGGGGCCTGGGGCAGGGGCATGGTGCTAATGTCTGTTCCTGGGGGAATGCAGGAGCCCCTCACAGGTAGGGAGACCCCACCTTCCATCTCTGTGTTATTTTCCGACCAATTGTGAGGAGTAAGCAAACCCTCATGGAAGTGCTCCCTGCCCAAAGGTGACATTGGGCATATGGGAGGGTGGCTATTAGACTTCTGTGGTGGCCAAGGTCCTCAGCAGAGGTCAGACAGAGGTGTTCTCCAGCCATCCTCCCACTCAACAATCTGTCTTCTTAGCCCTCGGAGAGTTTAATTAAAGGAGTCCCTCAAAACCACACAGTCAGTGGTAGAACTGGCCTGGGCTGGGCTTGACCACGGGAGCACACCTCACCCACATGGGGCCACATGCTGCTGGCTATGGCAAAATGTGCCACAAAATGCCAAGGCAGGATTCACAGCAGCTGCCCTGGTGTCCGTGGACACCAGTCCCATGAAGGTCCTGCCCTCTGAGCCACTACCACAGCTAGGCTTGGTGGAGAATCCTTTATGTTCCAGCCCTGGGCATCCAAATGACTCACCATTCATTTCTCAGTACCTACTATATGTCAGGCGGAACCCATAGACCTCTTTCCTGGGGACAGGCAGGGCGCTTCCGGAGCTGTCAGCATCACCCCAGGCCATCTACGCAAGCACAAGCCCGAGCTGCTGTCAGACCATGCAGGTGCGGGGAGGGCAAGGCCGCATGATGTGGTCTGACATGTGGAGTTCACACAGATGGATGCGTGAGGGAGGAGAGCACATTGTCTCCTCACACGGCCCAGCCTCAATCCCCAGACAAAGCGAGAGGGCAAGGGACGGCCCCTTCTGCACACACAGCAAGGCGCTGGCCAGCACCTAGCCTCTCCAGAGCCACTCCTGCTGCTGCTGAAGGCTAATTAAACCCACCACCGACCGGCCCGACAAACACTGGGGAACGAGAGGCCTCAGATTTGTCTTCACAAAGGGCTGTGTGGAGATTTATGGGCAATAAAGGAGCATCCATCTCTGAACGGGCAGAGGAGCGGCAGCCGTGCTGTGGGGTGGGGGCAGCCCCCTCCCACCACAGTCGTGCTGGAGCTGCATTAACGATGCCGCCAAGGCTCGCAGGGGCCGCTCACCGAGGAAGGAGAAAAATAAATGCGAACAATTAGGGGATGATGAAGACCTTGCAAGGAAAACACCTTGCGATACACAGCAGCCTGGTGAGGCTGCTTGGGGGAAGCTGGGGACACAGAGCCAGTGACCTGGGGTGGGGGGCAGCCTGCTAGGGAGGGGCACTGCCACCCTTTGATACAGCCACCAAGCAATTATTTTTGAAAAATGATGGAGCAGAGAGAGAGGAGGAGGGGGTGGGCCTACAACCTTGTAGGTGCTGAGGGCTTCAGGGAGGTAGTCACTGCATCTCCCTTCAGGGGAGTAAGAAGGGCCAGGCGTTGGCAGCAGGAGCTCAGGGGGTTCAGCCTCAGACCCCTCCTGGAGGCCCCTTTGTCACATATGCCCTCTTGAGATTCCTAGTCCCACCCGTCTACCACCCAGGGTCCTGCCCCTGTCACCCATTGGCCTGCCAGCCCAAACACAGCTAAGCTCTCCCTGTGCTCCCCCTGATTAGGGTATATAGGCTGGTGGCCCATCCATCTGTCCCTGCCTGCCTGTCCATCTGTCCATCCGGCACCCACTGCATTTAATAACCCTCCCCTCTTTTTCTCCTTGACAGTCTCTCTTCTAGTGGGGGACCCGTGCCCCTCTTACCTCTTTGCTGAGAATCAATACCATCCAAGACATCGCCCCTTTCCAGCTCCATCCAAGGGCTCCTGCAGACCTACAGAAGACAGCAAGGCTGGGTCAAAGCCTGACTTACTCTGCGGCTCCTGGTTCTGCCACTGTCAGGGAAAGCCGTGGCGCTAACTTCCTGGGTCTCTCCCGGCCCCACCATTGGGTCTGGTCCGCTTGGGGCCTGGGTGGGGATTCAGTTTTGCCTGCCTGCCTGCTGGGAGCCCCAGGTCTGTGAGATAGTGGCAGTCAGGTTTTGGGGACCAGGGTTGAGGGGAAGGGATGGTATCCCAAGCTCACACTCAGATCGGGGTAACCTGAGGGTCCAGCTTGTACAGCTGTTGCCACCCCTCAGGGTCTGTACTATAAAGTCCGGGTCTGAAGAGCACACCACAAGGAAGAATGCAGTGCTGCACTGGAAGTAGGACATGTCTGCCCTGCCGT